>BCGN01000009.1:664412-894393 GCA_001599295.1 Sporopachydermia quercuum
GCTCCTCCTAGTTCAGTTCCTGAAAGTTCTGCTCCTGCTAGCTCGGCTCCTCCTAGTTCAGTTCCTGGTAGCTCAGCTCCTGCTAGCTCAGCTCCTGTTAGCTCGGCTCCCGCTAGTTCAGTTCCTGAAAGTTCTGCTCCTGTTAGCTCGGCTCCTGTTAGCTCAGCTCCTGTTAGCTCGGCTCCTCCTAGTTCAGTTCCTGCTAGCTCAGCTCCTGTTAGCTCGGCTCCTGCTAGTTCAGTCCCTGCTAGCTCGGCTCCCCAAATTTCCTTGCCTGCTAGCTCTCATCCTGAATCACCAGCCCCTCAAAGTTCGGTTCCAAGCTCAGCTCCTGAATTTTCACCGCCAATAGCTCCAGTTGTGATTTCATCTTCTGCTCCTCCTCCTTCTAGCTTGGCTCTTTCTAGTTCTGCCCCTGCTGCTCATCCTTCAACTACAATAGCACCACAACTCCCGGAAAGACCTGAGCCTCCTTTTCCTATTTCGAACTCAACCACGCCTCCTTCAAGTGTCTTTGATTCAAGTTCCAGCACACCTATTGCTCCTATTGTTCTCTCGTCAACTGATATTTCCGATTATTTTTCCAGCGGTGTTTCCAACAGCGAATCTTCTGCTGTTCCTTCTGCTGTTCAGTCCGTTGTGTCAAGCTCACCTGAAGTATYATCTTCCGCGGTTCCAAGCAGACCTGTCAACTCTGCTAGTGGTTCTCCAGGAAGCTTAACAGCACTGAGTGAACTACCAGTTGTTACATCAACGTCAGAATACTATTCTGTCAATTCTGGTACTACTATCACCTACCAAATTACCTATACTTACACTGAAAGCTGTTTTACTAGTTCTAGTTCTAGTACTAGTATTCCTAATGGAGGCACATCTTATGTTACTGATGCTACAACTATTACCGAAAAGTGTCAACATGGCCCTTGTTCTGAAACACTAGGTTCTACTGTTGATAGTGCTAGTAGTATTATTAGTTCTTCTAATGCAGCTATTATTTCTAGCTCTAGAACTCCTAGCACCAATCCTAGTACTATTCCTAGCTTTAGTCCTAGTGATGCTCTTCCCAGTAGTGGATCTACAATTCTTCCAAATGTGCCCAGTTCTTCTGCTTCAAGCACTGAAGAAAGAAGTAGCTCTGCTTCCAGTGTTGTTCCCCCTTCAAGTGCTGTTGCTTCCGGTAGCAGTTCTGATGTTTCCGGTACTTCTACTAGTAGTACTTCTAGTGTGCCTATATTCATTCTAGCTTCCACTGTCTCTGCCACTGCCGTTTCCAGTTCTAGTGTTTCTATTCAATCAATTATTGATGAGGACGAAGTTGAATACGTTACAGAATATGTTACTGTCACTACAACAATAACCACCAAATGTAAACCAGGCGAATGTGGACATTCTATAAGGACAACTACATCAACAGAAACTGAGGCTGAAAGCCAGACTGTTGGCTCTACCATTCTGCCAGTGGAATTGACTTCAGCAAGATCAGCTGTTGTTAGTTCTAGTAGTATTTCTAGTTCTAGTACTATTCCTATTCCTATTCCTATTCCTGCCAGCTCATTCCCAGGTACCTTAGTCATTAATACTCAACGGTGGAGAAGCAGTACTATCACCCCAGAAGAAAGAACATCAACAACGACAGCCGATTGGAGAAACAGTGAGTCGCTATCAACACCTTTAGAAGCAGTAGAAAGTATAAACAGTGTTGAGACAGAAGAACCGTCCAGATTAATAACAACTGGAAATGAAGAACCTTCCAGCATAATAACAACTGAGAATAGTAGTGGCACAGTTATTTCTACTCCTATTCCTGAAGTTCCATCTCCATCTCCTTCGCCACCACCACCATCATCATCATCACCATCATCATCACCATCATCATCACCATCATCATCACCATCATCATCACCATCATCATCACCATCACCATCACCAATATTCTCTAGTGATAGTAAGCTTAGCACACCTGATAGTCAGACCAGACACAGCACTCCTGAAGATAAAACAGTGCCTTTACCATCTGCTCCAATTGAATCTGAAACAGAAATTCCTTCTGAAGGGCCCCTGGAACCCCTAGAGCCTTCCAATGGTATCACCAGCGATATTACTTCTGCTGAAGCTGCACCTGAGCCAACTCAACCTCAACCTCTGCCTGAAGAATCACTATCGACTATTGTCTACACATCCATTCATACATCAGAAACCACTGAGTCAATTGCTATTTTAAGCTGTGACGTGGATAGACAAGGAAACACGTTAACCTGTGATTCTTACACTACTTATAGCACTGTTGTCCATGAATCAGAAACAATCATTACTAGCACTATTACCATATATGCTTCATCACTGCCAACCTTTGCTGCTGAAACAACTCCARAGGCAACTTCAATCCCTGGAACGTCTTCGATACCTGAACCAATATTCAATGAAAATATCCCAGACACTACTATAGCTGCTCCACCATCTATCAATACCCTACCTCACTATACTGGATCAGGTGCTAGCAATAAGGTGTCAATAATAACAGTGATAATRGGATTGATCGTTTCATTCTTGGTTTAACAAAAACAACTTAACCTGCATTAGATTTTCATTTACTTTAATTCAATATTATCATTGTTATTGCATTATTGCATTATCCATTCGTTTACTATTCATCTTTTTTTTTCAATTCTTCTATAGAAAGAGCATTCTCAACTATTTCATTCATTTAGTTTTTGGGATAACATGACTGAAAATTATAACATATTTCGATGATAATAAGTAGATTCTAGTAGAAACTAGAGATTTTTTGATAGTAAAATGATGATTTACTGTGTTTCTTCAATGATAATTGAAGGATTTCAGTGAGAATTGATACAAACCTGATGAAAAACTGAAAGAAAGTGAGGTTCAGCACAGAGATAAAGTTTTCGCTAATATATGCAAAGAAAATAAATAAATAATACGCTACTGAGTGATCATAAAGGGTATGAGATTTGAAGCAACCGACAATAGTGGAATAATATGCAGAATAGAATGGTGAATCATGCTAAATTTTGTGAGTGTCAAATATAACTTTCTTGGTAATCTGGCTTTTTTATTATAAATCGATGGCCATTATTTCAAATGGCAGGAACTGACGGTTTAACGAAGAATTAAAGCTGACAATTAAGTTCAGGGGTGAAATTGAAGTTCAATTCAATTTGGAAGATATTCTTGGACCTGATTATGTAATCAACAACCGAAGATGCATAACGCTTAAGCGAAAGAACTGAATACGACACTCTAGAAGATTTGATTGTTCAGAAATAAGACAACTATGGATATAAAAAGTAGTGTCTATTAGAATGTAAACATAATTTAGATATCTCAATTACTAACTATGATTCTTATTCCCATCTGCCAAGCCGTTTCATTACCTCCTCCGTCCTCTTCTTCTTCACGAATATGATAACCCTGCATACGCATGCATATTTTTTTCTAATATTCCTATCTCTCTCTGCATTATTATCACATAATACCGCATAATACCGCATATTCCTTTCCTAGTTCTCGTCTCCATAGCAACATTGCCCCGTTCAGTAACAATTTCCCTTTCCGTCGTCTCATAAACACTCTCATTCCACAAATTCATAACCTTTTTTTGGTCCCATGCTACAAAATCATATCGCATCTCCTTCAGCTTTCTAGCTCCATTGCTATCACACTTATACTTAGTACTATTATTCCTTTTACTTTCACCAATTCTTTCAATTGCTGCTTGTTTTCTACATTTTAGAACGCGATAAACAGGTAAAGAAGCTGAAGACAAAGCTGATCACGGTTTTCTCACGTTTGCACTGCGGAATCAACTTGAGAGCTGATCCACCTGTAGCCACACCTACTGCCATAACTTACACACCATTTATACCATATATATACAACATAATCTGCTATTATCAACGATTTTTTGCTTTAGAATTCAAATCGACTGACAAATTTTGCTCCTGAGGCTTCAAATCAACGGCCTCAAGTAAACAGGCTACTGTAAAACGCGTCATAAGTTTCTATCTATTGACCATCAACTAATTGAGGTTATACCTTCTAATTACCTTTAGTCTACAACTCCTGTAGCCTTAGAGCCAGGAAAATGTCCMTCGAAGCTATTTCGCCTTCTAGAAAGAAGAATCATGAAAGTCTAGTAAGGAGCGATTCTACAGCATCGCCAACCTCGAAACCAACCTCGAAACCTCAGCCGAATACTCCTACCAGCCCCAGGAAAATTACCGCTAGATATATAGAGAATTTAAGCAAGGACTTCTCTGCTAGTGAGCTAGCATCGCCTCTTATTTTGACACCATCGCCTTCTAGAAGATTGAATACCAATGGGAAGCTTAACAATATAACCAACAAAAATGCATCTGGAGGTATAATATCAGGATTGGGTCAATTGAATAGAGACACGAACTTTTCAACTGGCAGTTTGAATAGTAAAACACGTCTGAAGTTCACTTTGCCTGGAGATGATGAAAATGTGATTGAACATCAGGAAAGGCAACCAGGGAGTCTCATTGCAAGAGCCAAAAGCAATCAGAGTATCAATAGTATAAAAACTAGATCGACAAGACCCAGTGCTAGTCCTATAAGCCCTATAACACCTGTAAGTCCTATTAGAAAGAAAAATAGCAACTACAAGGAGAACAATGAGTCTGATACGCCTGAATGGGTTAGAAAGCATCTAGAGAACCGAGCAATCTCACCCTTAAAGCCCAAAAGGGATTCAAATAGCACTGGTAGCACTGCTAGTACTGCTCCCACTGCTCCTACTACCTCTAACACTACTCTTACTACTGTTTCATCACCTTCATCACCTTCCTCCAGCGAAAACATTCACGGTTTGAGCCTCAAAGGAAGAAAAAGGCTTCTGGTCAATAACAACGGCCCAGAAAACATCCTAGGGACTTATATCGACCAGAAAAGACATGATCTCCAAGCCTATGAATATCTTTGCCGTGTAGGAGAAGCAAAAGAGTGGATAGAATCTTGCATTAATGAGAAAATCCCGTCGGTAGTTGAACTTGAAGATAGCCTCGGGAACGGGATCATATTAGCTAAACTAACCCGGAAGTTTGCTCCGCATCTGGTTAAAAAGATATATGACTCCACCAGGCATAAGTATTTCCATTCTGAGAATATCAATTACTTTTTCAGCTTCTTAGACGAGATTGGAATGCCCGATTTGTTCAGATTTGAGCTAACCGATTTGTATGATAAGAAGAATATCCCCAAGGTTATATTTTGTATCCATGCGTTGAGTTTTATATTAGCTGGAGATGATTTGGCGCCTGAGATGGGAGATTTGGTGGGGAAGTTGGAGTTTTCTGCGGAGGAGTTGGAGAAGAAGCAGCGGGACTTAGAAGGGCGTAACCAGCCAAAGCTGGATTACGGTAAGGCAAGTGGGGCCAGTAGGGCCAGTGAAGCGATTGAGGCCAGTGGGGAACCGGAACTAGAACCACCTTTTGAGTATAATAAACGGGAGACTGTGGAACCTTGTTCTAACGACAAAGCCTTGTTTTGCTCTTCAACGGAAGACGAAAGTAGCCTCAAATTAGCAGAAAGAACACTTGCCGAAGCCGGCATTAATCCTCTAACTGCTCAAACCATTCCCACAGTTCTAGACACCTCCACTTGCTTACCATCTTCTCCCAAGATGAATCTCGCTAAAGAACTCCTAGCCGCCACAGACTCCATCGTCGCTTTCCAAGGGGTCGCAGCAGGTGCAATCCTTCGTACAGACGTCCGTGTACTGCACCGAATCCTCCAAAAAAATGCTGCGCAGGTCAGCATCATCCAAGCCGTTGCCAGAAAAAATGCCGTTACCGCTAGAATCATCTCTATCCGGAATACCCTGTGTGCAGAAATTCCTGCCATTACCAGACTTCAGGCTTGCTGCAGAAAAGCTCACACACAGAATTCTATTCGCGAAAAGCTGCTAGGGGCCGCAGAAGCTGTGCCAACTGTAGTGCGCTTCCAAGCAGCCGTTCGTGCTCTCCGTACCAGAAATCGCATTGTCGAGACCACCAGCCAACTAGAACTGCATGGAGCAGCCATCGTAGAGCTCCAGGCTGCCTGGAGAGCGTCCTGGTACAGGAAAATAAACGCCAGGTCTGTCACGGCCTTCCAGAGCTCCCACGAGCCTCTCACACAGCTTCAAACGGTCATCCGGGGTAACGCTCTCCGCACACAGCTTGCAATAGAGAAATCCCGTTTGCAAGAACATTCTGAAATCCTCACAGAGCTTCAAACCATCGTCCGGGGAGGTCTGGCCCGCAACAAGCTCAACTATCTCCTCGACTACATAGAATACTTCGAGGGAAACACATACGTCCTGCAGACGATCTGTAGGGGATACCTAACCCGCAGACGATTGGAAGCTTTCCAGAACCCCTTAAAGTTCAAGACGGCCATCCGGCGCTCTGCTGTACAGCTCCAGAGCATCGCACGAGGCTCCCTCACCCGGGAGGCCTACTACGGCTTCCTTCACGAGCTCTCGCAAACAAAACCTTACGTGGAACWGCTCCAGGCTTGTGCCAAGGGTTACCTCGTCCGCCGGCAGAATACAGAGCGCATGCAATGGTTTGTGGCTCACACAGACCAAATAATCCTCCTCCAGAGCTATTTCCGCCGCAAAACGCAAGGCGATGCCTACAGAATATTCATCTCCCGGGCCAATCCTCCGTTCAAGACCGTGAAGCAGTTTGCCCCTTTGCTGGACGACACCCAGATCGACCTTGCCGAGGAACTGAAGCTAGAACAGAAAAGAACCACCGTGAGCGAGAGTATCAAACGGATAAACCAACTGGAACAGTTCACGGGGGAACTGGACTTGAAAATAGCCCTTCTGAGCCGGAATAGAATCCCATTTGACGAGCTGAAGCTCCTGCAGTACCAATTGCACAGCGAGAACCAAGCAACCGTTTCGGCTGCAGGAAGAACAGCAGCCAGTGCGGATATCGCCATGGGAGTTCCTATGGCTACCGTGCGGAACGGCGGCCTGGATATTAATAGTTYAAGCAAGGACACCGTGCGCCGGATAGAGCTTCTGCAAGGGCTTTTCTATATTCTTCAAACGCAGCCAGGATACCTTGCCCGGCTCTTTGAACGATTCATGGTCCGCCCGGGGGTCAGTGAGAAAGATTTGCGCGCCCTGGAAAGTGTTGTAATGGAAATATTTGACCGTCCGGGGGGAGGAAATATCAATATCAGCAGTAGCAGCAGAAGCAGCAATAGTAGCGGCAACAGCAACAGAAATAGAAACAGCAATTATACCCTAATACTGGCCCAGCTGCCGTTTGAGCAGCGTCGCCAGGAGTTCTTTTTCCTGAACCTGCTTGCCGCATGCATAGACCACGAAATTGCCCATATCAGCAACCAAAACCTTTTTTCCAGCACCGACATGGTCTGGAAACGTCTGTTCAAGACATTCAACAGCCATGCCAGCAAAAAGAAGACCCTGCGGGCGCTTCTGGGACCAACCATTGCAATGGCAAACAGCATTCCAAACCTCGACCTTGAGAGCAACCCTATTGCAATCTATCACCAGCTCCTGCAACAGCAGCATCACCAACAGTACCAGAACATGCCCGTGATACAGGATATTACGGTAGAGGAAGCAATTCAGCTGCCAGAGGTCCGTGCGAGGTTCGTACTCAATCTCCAAAGGCTTCGGGAACTTGCAACGGAATTCCTCAAGGACATTGAAGCCTCCGTGGAGAGAATCCCCTACTATGTGCGCTACGCGGTCAAACGGACGTATCARGCGTCCGTGCGGGAGAATCCCAGCTCCAGCGAGCGGAGACACGTATCTGCAGCGCTGGGCCTACTGTTCAATCAGTACTTCAGCTTGATTATGCTGAATTGCGAGGAGTACGGCATTGACGTGGTGGGCGATGCGCCAGAAGATTCATCTGACGGACCGAGCGACAACCTCGCGAGCTCTGTTGCCGATATCGACTATTTGGCGGCGAGAAACCAGCAGAACCTCGCCGAAATCAATAAAACCCTGTGCCAGATTGCCTCCATGCGGCCTTTCGCAAGCTCCAACGTCTACCTTCAGCCATTGAACGATTTCGTCATGAACTGCAACAAGCAGATGAAAACCCTGTTTAAAGCTGTCACCGCCATCGACAGTATTGAAAAAGTATACGATATGAGCATCTACGATGATTTGGTATCTTCTACAAAGCCAGTGCTATACCTGCGGACTGGTGATGTTATTAGAATGTATAATTGGGTAGACAGGGAACTGGAAGGCATCTGCAACAGCAATAATAGCAGCAATAGCAGCAATAGCATTGATGGAACCACAACTGTTAACGTTAATGGTAATTCTGCCTCTGCCTCTGCTACTGCTAATCCTAACGACAGTTTATACGAAGTGATGACAGCATTGAGAAACATTCCAAACAGCTGTAAGCACTTCTCGGAGTTGGCAAACTACTCGGAGATCAAACTGCAGCTCAACTCGGCTTATTGCCGCATCGACGACCCCGAAATGGAGTTCAACACCATCATGATGGAAACCAAACGCTGTTTAGTCTATTTGATGAGAGTAGAACACGAAAGGACCACTGTAGACGAGCTGCTACTGGGGACTATTGAGGATAAGCATGAAGAGCGGTTTCAAAGGATTGTCGATGCAGAAAGAAACAGAAGTGGGAATTTTAGTGGAAATAGTGGAAATACCACTGGGATGGACTATTTATTACGGTATGTTTTGTTTGTTTTAACAGGAAAGAAGGAGAAGGAAGGAAAAGAGAAAGTGAAAGTGAATTGTAATGCTGTAACAGCCGAATTCAGCTGGATCACTGGAAATTCTGTTTTGATGTCAAGCACGTTTAGGATTTGTGGTGTGTGGTGTGTGATTTGTGATTATTCTAGTTGCTTGTTGGTTTGTTTGGTTTGTTTGCTTGCTATTTGCTTGTTTGTTTACCATTTGGTGCAATTCATAAACAATGCAGAATAACAAAGATCGAGCCAAATAAATCAATTCAGCGAAACAAATGACGGAATTTATTCTCATTTATTTTCATAAATCCACCAAATGACCTGTAATGCCTTGAACTGCAATTATCATCACAAGCAGATTAATTTATGTTTTATATTGTTTTATGTGATGCTACGTTGTTCATCTTTATCTTTATTTTCTTGTTATTGATAGTTGAAGTTAGCGCAATTATTGATATTCTATTGCTACATCAATTGACTGCTGCAGAATTCAAACATTGATAGTGAAGGATGTTTGGATGATGTTTTATGATATGGTAGTATGAACGATGATTGATTGTCTTTACCATGAAATCAGTATAGCTCAGTACGATTAATTGTTATTATGGTGCTTTTGCCGTGGCGAATACGAATAGAAGAGAAGGCTGCTGAGAATAGCAACATTTTGCTCTCTAGTAGTCGTTGATGAGTTGTTTAATCGTTTATTCGTTTGCCGATTGAACTATCATCAGTTTAACGAAAACCAGTTATTTACACTGCCAGTGCAGTACCGGAAGGAATAGCTGCCATTGAGTGCTGTATTGTTCACTTATAAGGGAAAATCGATACCAATGATTGGGTTAGTAATCGTGATCGTGTGCTATGGGTATAGCAGTTATTTGATAAGCTATTATGTTACCGCTATTGTGCTATTCCTATGAGAGTTATTCATATCCTACTATAGTCATTCCTATCGTTCTATCAATTTTTGCATTCCTAGCACATCTATTCCTTCTATACATCTATTAGGGCAACAATCAACTAGCAGTCAATGCTTTCAACCGCTTCTACTATCTCCTTCACTCACTCTTCCGTTCTCCTTCATTCGCTTCTTCCGCTCCCTCCTCCTCCTCTACCAAATCCCTTACTAACAACGAGCAGACTATCCTACAGAGAAATCAAACAACTAACTATCGAACGAATCCTTCTACTTGAATCCAACAACAAAATCACCCGCAACGACGGATTCCAGCAGCTCATCAACTCAATCGCCTCCGACATCAAAACTAAACACGACAAACGCCTCGCAAGACAGAAACAACTGGAAATTGTGGAGGAAACTATCGAGTCTCTTACCAGGAAAGAAACGTATTTAAGAGACCGCTTGAAAGCTTACAACGAATACATTGAACAAAGCCTCACCGAGCTCCAAAACAAAGCCGTTGATAAAAGAAAGAAGAAACCAGTGTTCCCATTCACCCGGCAGTATTTCCATTTAAGAGCTCTACAGAAAGCAGGCAGAGTGCCAAAATTCGGCTCGTTCAAATACTCAGCTAACCAGCTAAGAGATAAAGGTATACTGGTGGACGTTACTACGGGGATTGAAGTAAGTGACTATGCATCGTTGAACAAGATGAAGTTTTCCATTGCCAGCGACAAAGTGGGCGAGTTTATTGTCAATGCTTATAATGGGTCAGTTTTAATCCCTGGAGGGTGCATGAAGCTTTCCCTGGATGAGCTTTTGAACTGCCAGTATGAGGGGAAAGCCTGGTTTGACTGTTTTGACGGGCGAGTGAAGTTTGACACCAATGCATTGTTATCGTTTATCTTCCGCAAGTTTTACCGTGATTGATAGGAATACATTTATGGGTGCAAATATGAAGGGTTTCGCTGTTAGTACCCAAAGAATGACAAATGGGAGTATTTAGAAGAGGAGGCTTGTGTGTTTATACTATATGCTATAATGGCATGTAGTGATGATACAGTTGTAGATGATGCCACAAGCACAGATAGCTACTGCTTATGTTGATGTTCATATTGAAGCCTTTTCGTGCGATTTGGTATAAATTGTATTGCTAAGTTCATTAAAAAGATATGAATTTACTAGCAGGTTCCAAATCTACAAATAAACGAGCATCCTAGTATRAAATATGAATTTTTACATATGGAAGAACCATATACTATACGGGAACCGTTATAAATGGCACATCAATGGGATAGAACTATCATAACAAATAGGTATTAGAAGTATGTGACGGTTCCTGATAGAGAGAGAGATGACTTAGAGATATAGCATGGGAGTAGAAAGTTTGTTCTGCAATAATAGCAGTTAAAATGGAAGCCAAACTAGTTTTTAAATTCCGACCTTTTGATATAACAAAAGCAATGATATTCACTCCTTTTGCAAGTTTATGCGTTCATTAGTAGCAGTTAAAATCCAAGCATTTCCGTTATCTAGCACGACTGGAGATGCTCTTTCTATTTAATATTCTAAATTATCAACTGATGGTAGGTGGTGGTACTACTATCTACTGTTTGCAATCTACACTATGTTATATTTTCTCTATATATCTGAATCAATTGTATTCCAATTTCCCTTCACATTCAAATAACTGAATATAACATCATATTATGGCAAGTACCTGATACTGTTAGATATTAAAATGACTAGGAATAGGATTGGAGGAAATATCTCTAGAGTATGTATTGCTATCTTTATTATTTACTACATGTATTGTCACGATACTACTACATTTGACAGCATGGCTTGTAGTGTCGATAGATAGATATTATCATATTAATAACTGGACGTACGAATACTCCATTAGTAATTGTGGGTATATTCCATTATCATCGCAGATTCATCCTAATAATCGTAGTTGTATCCCTTCAATATAACAAGGAAGCAAATGCTTTATCCTACCAGTTAGCAACTAGCAACTAGCAATTGGAATTGGAATTGGAATTGGCAGTTCTTCCTATTGTCTCTTAGAGTTATCTGACAATGCGTCTTATCTCCTAAGCATCATTTACTATCTTATTCTACTATCTTTTCCGCTTCAGATGGAATTAAATTATATTAAATTATATTGATTTTATATCAATTCATAAAGTACGAATTACATCCTGTGGTCATAATATTTTATGTTATCAAATGCAAATAATCTGTTGACTGAAGGTTCCAGATGATTGGATCGAATCAAGCCTGAGAAAACGATTGGCTCAGCTTTTATTGCTTACAACAACAAAACAGCAGCGGCAGCAACGGCAGCAGCTCCACCAGCAACAAGAGYGTTTGCTCCACCAGTAGCAGTTGGAACCGGTGGGGTAGAAGTTTCATTGGCAGTAGTAGATGGCTCCTCAGTAGCACTGGTAGCAGATGGCTCTTCAGTGGCAGAACTAGAGGCAGACTCTGAAGCATCTCCACCTGATGGCTTGTATTCTTCATAAGCAGAACCACTACTCAAAGTTGGTCTCAAAGCAAGACCAAGACAGTCTGAACTCTTGCTTTCAGTGTAAAGGTACCAAGTGGAACCATCAGGGCAAGCAACGAAAGAATTAGTACCTAATGAAAGACTGCCGTCTTCGATACTCCATCCTTCAGCAGCAGCATCAGCGTCRACAACTTTGTATTGGCCATCAACCAAACCAATGTATTTATTTTCTGATGTAACAAGTTCAAGGGTTGAATCGTCTAAAATCTTAACCGAACCGATTGAAGTGGGTCCATTGATGACAATTGCGTTATCAGAGTCAAAACCCCATGAGGAGTATTGTAAAGTAGAACCTGATCTGATGTTGACAATGCCGAATTCTTCAGAATCTGCTAAAACTGATGAGACAGTAGCAGCTAAGGCAAGTAAAGTCTTCTTGCTGAACATCATTTTGGGCGGATTTATGTATCTAGATTGAAATTATTAGCTAGGTATTCAATTAACTTATACTTGAATATCAATACTAAGGATTGGTTTAATAGCAAGAAGTAGAGGCTTGGAAACAGAGGAAAGGATGAATGGTTTTCAGGGAAAAGCACCATGTATATATAGTAACATAAATAATAAATGGATGGAAATGAAAATGTCCTTTTCGAAGAGTAAAGAGGTCAGTGTACGGAAGAAAACTTAATAACGTTTGGCTTTTAGTCAAGGCTTATAATAAAATAAAAAGAAATRGAAACTTTGTTTAGCTCGGTGGTGGGATGATTGCCGTGGTGGGAGTTGGAGGATAAGGTTCAGAGGTTGTTGAGGCTGAAGTTGATTTTTTCCTACTGTATTTATAGTAATAATGTCCTAATATGCTAATGTAAATACTACATTAAAATAGACAATTTATTTACTAGTCTATGACGCAATGAAATTGAACTTTTTTGGAAGGAATCAGGGGAAAATACGAAGCATTGTTTAGTGATCAGTTCAAAGTGATATTGGTATGCTATATAAGATTGCGTGTCTCTCTTTCTTGTTTACTTATCATACATATGAAAAGCAGAACTATATTGCTATTTCCATTTATCAAGTTTTTATAGCCCTGGTTGAATTCACACGAATTTGTAAAATGAGCAACGCTGGAACCACAGCTGTACCCGTCTACGAACCATCAAAATTTCATTGTCTAATTAACGTTTGGGAAGTTCCAGTTTTTTCGAAGTTGAAGTTTAACCCTATTTCCAATAAATGATTAATCTCTACCGTTTTTGACCTAAATACGTCAAGTCAAATATCTCAGGGTTCTTCCCCCATTATGATGTATTTGTTTAGAGACAAACAAGTTGGAGATACTTGATGTCTTGTACAGCCGAATGAACGGAATATCGAGTTATAATGCGTGATGAGATCACTGAATTCATTATTAGCCATGTATATAAGTCCGTCGAAATACCGAGTAATATATGATAATGGTACGGTCATCAAAGGAACTCTCGAGAGAGAAAAGGGTCCCCTCAGTGAAATGTCATTAGCTAGATTACTTAGTTTGATGAAAAAGCCACAACAATGGTAGGGATATTCAAATGGCCTGCATGTAGTGCCCATTTCGGCTTGGAAATATCCCATTTTGGTTTCAATCGAAAAACAAGGAGAGATGAGAATGATTAGATACTTTAATGTGATTTATGAGTACGTTGTCATAAAAAATTACTCTTTTCAAATCAAATTTCCGTAATCTTAAGAAGTGCATTTACAAAGAAAGTTGAGTTAGAGTAATGAATATACAAAAGACTATGGTCGAACTAATCACAAACTTTCAATTCGTGTGAAACTATTTATTCTTACTAAAAGGAGTATAACAATCAAGAGTTCATGTTAATAAAGGATATATTTCATATATTTTTATTATATTTATTTCATTTTTATTGTTGACTATTTAGATAATGTCGTATTCTATGTCTCAGTTCCACCTGGCTTCAGGTACCGAAAAATCTTGAATAGCGAAAGAAGAAATACCTGTTTCAGTTAACTTCTTCTGTTTTATTTCAACATAAACTGAATTAGACCTAGCTGAAAAATGGTAAGAACTCTTAGGCAATAATACAATGCTAGCATTTGTTTTATGTTGAAGCCCCATGTTCTTGGCTCCCTCTAGGTGGAGGGAACATGAACAATAGCAGAAATGCTCTAGGTGGTTGAGTGACAAGAGTGAAAAGAAAGAATTTGCAAAGAGATCGCCAATTGGGCTCAAATGTTGGTAATACGAAAATTCATTGATGTATAAAACTCTTCTCGGTGAATATTGCTTCCGGCCAAAGCTATAACTAATGCTAGCTATTTTGGCTGGCTAAGCTGGCGGGCAAATTGTTGTATGAGTTCTCAAATTATTGTTATAATCTGAAGTCACCTAGAAGGTGGTTCTGTTTCTCAACAAGAGTTGTTAATAGCGTGAAAAGAATAATCCGGCAGACTCATCAACATTGTCAACTTTCCTTTCCGAGACATACTTCAGAATAGTTCTATTTTTACTAACAGTTTGTAATTTTTTGAAGCATCATTAATCAACTGACAATATCCATATTAATTCATAGTGCTGAAAGTTCAGTCAAGAAATTTAATTTCGTTGGAAGGTCATGAACGGTAGTGTGCTACGTATATATAATTTTTCTACGTACGGTACCTGAATTCAATGTCAAACCTTATACCACGCATTAAACCTTAAACTATTATAAGGGTCTCAATAATTAAGTAATAAATGAATATCGCGCGGACTAAATAAATGAAGGTAAGATCCGTTGCACTCACACGTGATTATATTGAGATGTTAGAGGAAATGTGTGTGTTGAATCATCTTTTCAAGAAGCTGCAGGAAGAAGCTACTTGATGCTGTATTGTTATGTTGAGATATGCCACTGCAGATATTATTTACTATCTACTAAAATAAAACACTTCTGAACAATAATACTCATACAAATCTACTGAAATACTCAAATTCTCATTTTCTAAAGTCTATGATTGGCCTTATTGAATGCCTTGTCAAAATCAACCAGTGTATATCTATATCTAGCTTTTCCATTATGGCATTTAGTCAATGCTTCATGAACTCCTTCTTTAGATATTGGAATTGCCGTAGTCCAAGCTTTCAAACCTCTATCTGCTGCCAGTTGTAACATCTCAATCATTTCTTTTCTATTACCTAGATTTGACGCACCAAAGAAACAGGAGTTAGCAATAAACGTTTGAGGCTTTACTTTGAATCCTTCACCTTCTGGTAGTCCTACCGATACAAATTTACCTCCAATGTCCAACAATGATAAGTACTTATCTAATGGGAAGTTTTCAGCAGAATTGGCACAATTGATAATCAAATCAAGCTCGCGATCATAAGGAACCCACCAGTCTTCTTTGCTAGTGGCAATAAAATGAGACGCTCCTAACTTCAATGCATCTTCTTTCTTGCTTTCTGTTCTTGATATAACATACACTTCTGCTCCTAATGCTTTGGCCCACATTATAGCAAAATGTCCTAATCCACCCATACCAAGAACACCTATTTTTTTCCCTGGGCCTGCTCCATTACGTACTAATGGTGAATAAGTTGTGATTCCTGCACATAGCATTGGTGCTGCTGAAACTGTGTCTAAACCATCAGGTATTTTGAATACGAAATGCTCTGAAGCTCTAACATGAGATGCGAATCCACCCATTGATTTCACACCGTCAGGATACAGAAAATCATAAGTTTCTGTATGATTGATTATTAGTTAGAGGATTTTCCCAATATACGTATAATCAACTCAAATAATTAAATCCTCATATGGGCTATAAYCATCAATTATACTTACCAACAGTGTTGGGACAATATTGTTCTCCCCCTTTTTTACATGTTTTGCATTTCAAGCAAGCCCAGACCTGAGCTCCAACACCTACCCTATCGCCAAGTTTGACAGTAGTTACATCTTTTCCTACCCTTACAGCCTTTCCGATGATTTCTACTAATTAGTATTTTGAATGCGATTTCTGAAGCATATTAGCATCATTATCTTTGGTCACTTCTATAGATCGAAGAAATACGTACCATGACCAACAACAATTGGGTACTTGGTTTCACCCCAGCCGCTGGTAGCAGTGTGAATATCTGACGCGCAGACTCCGCACGCTTCGATTTCAACGTCGATATCTGTTTCTTCCCACGTTTTAGGAGGATACTTTGATAGTTTGTTAGTTGATGAAATATAAGGACAAATAGTGCCTTAAAGAAAAAGCGCATTGATTGAATAACTGTTTGATTACCTATCTCGTTCATACGTACTTCGTATAACTCAGGTTCTGACCATTTGTCAGCGGTGAAAATAGCAAACCCTTTGAACTTATCAGGATAACACATTATGAGTAATTGAGTAATTTAAGAGTAGTTCGACAGCAAAAAAAAAMCTTTTATTATTCGTATTATTATTTATTTCCTGTTCCCAGTTATATTGTTATATTTATGATTATTCTGGAATTCTTTTCTCTATCAAACTCGATATAGTCCTACTTCTTTACTGTCAATTGAGTTCAATAAGACTATGCACTCACGTTAAACGGCATTGCAAAAGAACCACTAGTAAGAATATAATACTAAAACTTGGTGATAATAATGACGCAAAAAAGCAAGAGAAAGATGAGCACACAGCAGATTTTATATCAAAGAKCATCAATTGTTTATTCAAGCGGCAATTCAGCAGCATCTGAGTAGCTAACCTTATCAGTATTGATTTTCTCCAATAGGTGTTAAGAACATGCATCCGATAACGATCTTTAGATCAATAAGAGGAACGAGAAAAAAAACATCAGCAAAAGAATAAATTGATGGAAGACTTTTTTTTAAATATTTATATTTTCTCCTACAAGTAATAGCAAATGATAAATAGTAAGAGTCATATTTCATATTTTCTCTTTCTCTCGGTAGTTTCTTTATAAGAATATTGACAGATTAATGGAAGTGCCTTCATTCAACCATACATAGTAAAAGACTAAGGGAACGAGAACTTAGCTAATCATGTAGAAAAGGGCTGAAACTTCCACTTTTTTACTTCCTAACTATTTACTACATACTTTAGTTAGATAGTCTATTCTAATTCCTAATTTTTACCGCTTGAACTCTTTATCCTTTATCAATAAATTCAGGTCAATCATTGATAACGAAATGGCTTTCCACTTGCCTAGATAGGAAGGATTTATGGCAAGGGACGAGGGATGGATTTACGATAAGAGGAAAGAGGGCAGCTGGAATAGAACAGGTAGGATAAACTGTGAAATTGAAGGATATATTGGTGTTAATGATGATAGAAACAACTTTGAGAACGTCCTAGGGAAGAAAAAGAGAGAATTACGAATGGATGGATTGACTGTGTTGATTGTCATTCCTCATTATATCAGTATCGCAGTTTCATAATATTGTTTTTGTTAATTGAAGTGAACAGAAATGATCCGTTCGAGTAGTAATGGATTTTATRTTCAAACTGATCAAACTATTGAAGTAAAATAACGATTTTATTGCGTGAGAATGAATATCTGTAAGAATTCATTGATAAAGCTGGTTGAATTTATGGTGTAGTTGGAGGCTTTTCTATAAAAACGGAAACCGTCTATAATCTAAAGAACTGATATATAAATGATCAGACCTTAATTCAGTACTACGGTAATCCTGAACAATGACTATGGTTCAGGCACGTATGCATGCAACTTGTATAGTTCTTACCTTACTTCCACAACTATCTTTCTTCATCTCATACCAAAAACTTCATCAATTACAATATTAAAAAAGATCTGAATTGAATAGTATCGGCCTTAGAATCCAAATCTAAGTCCATCTTTCACCAAACATATCTCAAACAAATTCCTACACATCCCGCGGCACCCTCCCCATGCACTCTTCCTGTACTGACATGCACACTTTCAAACCTTAAAATGCTATTACCTTAGTAAAACATTTTCGTCTCTAACATTAGCCCCGTTTATTACCCCTTCCGTCTATACTCATGTTACAAGAACGAAACCTAGCCTTGATCTGCCTTCTATATTCTGTGTGGAGWGCTTTTGATACTCAACTGGCTATTGAATAGAATTCGGAGACCATCAACAACTGCACTTGCCAGTAGCATTATGGAATAGTAGCCATTGAAATYGTTGTCAGTTAACAAATAAGGTTGTGTAGAGCAGTAACAGATTTTGGGAGAATATGAGTGTGAGTGTGGGGAAGATACCGATGAACAATTCGGGAACTTGTTAACTCAAATACTGGACAGTGAGGAGTTTCTGCAGCAGGAGTTTAAGGAGTATAGGGAATCTGAGGAATTTGGACGAATTGAAGTAGTAGAAGATCCTTTACATGCAGCCCTGGATGCTTATAAAGGACACGCTTCATCTTCGGAAGATTTGAGCATTGATCTTAATGGTACTCTCAACGGTAATGGTGATGATAGTGCATCAAACAATGGCCATGGGTATTTTAGAAAAAAGAAACATTCAATAACAGGACAAGCAGAGGATTATGATATGAAAAGCAGAAAAAGAAGAAGAAGTGCCAGATTAAGGAAACCCGTGAACTATTCAGAATCTCAGGTGCTAAATCCACCGATTGACGAAGAAGCTCTTGCAGAACAGACATCAACAGATTTACCTTCAATGGATATAGTGAACTCAAACTCCGAGAAAGTGTTTATTCCAATTTTAGGAAAATACTCTTCAGCTACATGCTCGCCATCTGCTAAACATATTTATATCTATGATGCCAGCGACAGAGCGTCCAATCTAGCCCAGAAACTGGTGTCTTTAAACTTATCAAATGGCTTGCTTCATGCATACTCAGGAGAAGGTAATGTGTTCAGAAATGACCATTCAGCAGTGTTTGTTGGAAGACATCGGCTATTAGTCTATGGAGGTGTTCAACCTCAAGYTAATAGAACACTACCATCGAGTCTTTCAAGCCTGGTGACCTATCATACTACTAGAAAGCTCTGGACTCCTTTCCAACTACATCCAATGTCTCCTGTGCCTCCAGAAAGATACGTACATGCTTTCTATTTATTGCCTGACAAGAAAAGCTTCTTTATTTCTGGCATCAGCATCTACGGAACTTCAAACGGACCCAGACATGTCCTTAAAGATGTATGGAAACTGGATCTTCAGAAAAGGGTATGGTCTTGTCTTTCCACAGACTGTATTGTTAGTTTTAATCATTCGATGATCCTCTCGCCGAGAGGCCGTTTATATATGTTTGGGAATTTCAAAGAAGCAATTCCGACTTTCAATCAGAAGATTCCTCGAAGTGTGCGGATCGGGGAATATCTTCAGTGGTTTATTGGCTAGATCTACGTGATTTTGGCAAGGGAATTCTAGAAAACATTACAGAACAAGTAGAAATAGGCAAGATAATCAAACCAGTGTCTTTCTTCAACATTCACTCTATTTATTCAATAGATTATGGTAGGGGATTCGTCTTGGAGATAGCGTTTGAAGTAGATCAAGACAGTGCTCTCACAGGTAAGCTTGAATTATCAATGTTTGATATTTTGAACGAAACATGGTCGGTTCTACGTCCACAGAAAATATATGAACTGCTTGATCTTAGCAATATCATACCATTGTTTTTCCCTATCTGCAAACGAGATCTGACGGTTTTATGCCATGAGAATGTTGATATTGATGAAGRGGAGGATACAACATCCAAACGACTATTGCGATTCATATGCTGTAAAAGAAAAGGTATTGATCCTCAATTGCGTACTCCTAAGCGAAGCCTAAGAAAAAGGGATGCTCATTTTGTCATTCCTCAGAAAATATACCGAATATCGTTATCGAAACATTTAGGCATAACCAAAGATATGCTGAAGAGGTCTTTATTATCAGATGATGATAAATATAATGATAGCTATAATGATAGTGATAGTTTCTATGGTACCAGGAATTTTTATGAAGCTCCGAATGATGCAGAATATGCTTTTACTCAAATATATGAAGAAGACAATGACTATGACGATGAGTGTGAAGAGGAAGAAGACGATGATGATATATGAGAAGGCTGATAAATGCATTGCATGAAGAGAACAGAGGATGACATAACAAGAAGAATAACAATAGCAATAACAGGAACAATTAACTATCACATAGCCGGCCATTTTTATTCAACCTCCAACCTTTGAATGAATGAGAGTATGASTCAATAATGACCAATCACTGTACATCAACCAAACACATACTATATACATATACTGTACACTACACTTCTATACTATTTATACTATGATACTATTTTAGATAGATACTGAGAGTATCAACTAATTAGAATTATAATTAGGCAAAAGATCACTAGCCAAACTAGGAGCATAGCTATCCTCTTCTTCTTCCTCTTCGTCCTGCTGAATCTCGGCCCTGCTGGCATAACTCAACACTAGGAAACCTATTATCACCAAAATATACCCCAGTATCTGCCAGGAGGACATTTTATTGCCAAAAACTACCCACTCAACTACTCCAACTCCAAATATACTCACCAAAGAACTCACACTTGATAAGACTGGTGACGTGAGAGAAGTAAGAATAAGGAAAGATGCACAGAACAAAACGTTACATATAACAGAACCCCAGAGAATCATCCATACAGATTTCTGGGTGGGGAAACTAAACACATGAAATCCACATAGTTCGGCTAATCCTAAACCAATAGAAAGAATAACAAAAGTAGCAATTCCCAGCAAAGTAGCATTGAAATTAGAAAACGTAGCCTGCCGTTTGGCTGAAACCAATTCTGCGGGCGGACAGGAAAGCTTCTTATATAACACTTCATACCAACCGTAAAGAACAGCTCCTAAAGCAATAAGAATGTTTCCTTCCATTCTGTATTTATACTCTTTAACACTTGGATCTGGTTTGGAATATGCAACAATAAATATCCCTAGAATAGCTATCACTACGCTTGATATTTTCACCCAGCTGAACCTCTCATCTAGTAGTTTCAACGAGAACAAATACGCGAAAAAACATGAAGTGTTGTAGATAGCTGTTAAATCACCTGCAGTGGTTAAATTCACTGCAATATACCAAGTTGAAGCTCCTATTGTGAGAACAATACATAGTATAAACGCAGATTTGCAGATATACAATATAGGAGAGATATGATGAGTATGGCTATGGTTTTTACCTAAGAACTTGTCGATGAAGGAAACGCGTTGACCACGAAGAATACTTCCTGGGGGAGCAATTTTCAAATTATTCACCATAGTGATTTCTGCTGTTGAGTATACTTGTTGCAGCTGTTTTCTTATTGATCTCTTGAACTCGTTTCCTGGCGTTCTACTAGGTATTCCATTTATATCTGGTTGAGACCCTATAGCAGTATACGCCGAGGAACTGCTATTTCTTAATTCACTATTTATAGCATGTTTCAGCCACTTGTAGGTAGCTACCATCAACACCTGGCCTGGAAATAAAATCACCCAGGACGAATGGGTAAGAAACATCACTAGAAACGGTTCATGATAATTATATCTGCTCGACAGTTGAGCAGCTAGTTCAGTTTGGCCAATGAATGCGAATAGGGATATTAGAAACGAGAAAACTACGAGAATAACTTTCTTTTTAGACGACTCCTGATGATGGTGTTTCGGTACAATTTCGCTGAGTTCTCTGTCGAAATCGTTATCGAGATTGACATTCATGGTGATAATATGTTGTGGAGTATAATAGGGAGAGATGCTGAGCGTGAGTGGAATGGAAACTGTTGATGAGAATGTATGAAATAGATGAATTCCTAGCAGCAGGCGCCTGAGATATTGCTGCTCACTTCATAAAGCAGTTAGAAGCTGAGAAGAAAATGTTTTTATAGTAAAATTGTATGCTCTGTTGTATTATTGCAATTGTTTATTTAATGATAGCTGCCATTCGGTCAGACTGAGCATATTAGCAAGTGCCTATTGTGTTGTCAGTGGTCAGCGATCTATTATCTTGAACGATACTGTGTGTCTGTTCCGTTCCTAAGTACGTATGAGTAAACAGCAAAGGAAACAACGATAAGGATCAATATTGAATATATGCCATTGTTAGAAGAAGAAGGTATAGTAAGTATGAAGTGGTAACTGAAGAAGTAAGGAAGTAAAGAAGCAGGGAAATGACAGAGAAAAATGGTCCAGAATAAACTTTTAAAGCGATTCCTAATTTGGGTAAAATTTGCATTTAAGGTTAAACGTTTTGCCCAAGTAAAACATTAAGTTTGGTTTTAGTTTATGGGGGTTGAGGTAGAATGCTAACAGGAGTTAGTCATTAGGAGTAATACAATAGGCTTGTTGTGCTATGAAGATTAAAAAATAAAGAACTGGCTGTTTGCTATTTGCAATCATCCCTACAAGATTGTTTTTGTTGCAATTGAAGAAGGAAATCTGGAGGTTTGCTAGAGGCCAGACACATGTTCCGCTGCGAATTTCACTTGCAGGATTCCACATACTTTAGCTGAACCTTAATTGATTACCCATATGGAAACTGGTTTATATGTGAACATATTTCTGTTCATCTTTAGACGATCCTAATGGAACATTCTTCTTAGTAAATTCAAAACTGATAATTGCTTCCTAAATATCACAGCAAGTGAGAAAAGAAATAAATTCAGTGAAAGCAACCAATGCTTCTTACTCCATTCGCTTTCAGATGAATAAGGTTAGCATTACTGCATCATGTGCATCGGTCTTACATATTTCATCTAAACCTTAAAATTGGGGTCTACTCATTATTTTGATAATTCAGCTTTTACTGGAAATAAATGTGATTAAAAGTTGATGAATTGAGCAAATTTGAATCAAATAACCGATGTTTTATTGATAAAGAAGCAGGCATTTCTAGTTCTTTTATTATGTCTTTCTTTGTTTTTTCTTTCTTCAATATCATATATAATCAAACATTTTACACATCAAATCTCATATACCATGTCCTCTATTTAAACTTATCATTAAGCTTTTCCGGTACTAATTACTAATTTCTCTTATTCATTCAACAGCTTCTCGATATCAGAAACAACTAATCTAAACCTTTGTTCCTTCTTATCTGCATCGCTGACCCAAGACCTCCATGACTTAACAATTTCACTACTCTTAGAATACTCAGGAAAGCCAAGAACCAACGTACCCAATGTAAATAACAACCGATAGCTTGCTTCTGAAGAAGTAGAAGACAATTTACTGCCATGAGCAACAAGGATCTTAAATATCTTCTCAGCTATTTCTGTTGACTTCAATATATATGCATCAACAGTGTAGTTGAGCAAAACAGTAGCTAGGGCAATGCTTCCCGGTCCATTCACAGAAATTGATGTCAAAACGTCTTCAAATATCTCAAATAAGAAGTTCAACAGACTTTCCCTATTTAATAAAGCAATACCCCAAGGAACTGTAAATAAATTAGCTATTACTCTCATAGACATCATGAAATTATTAGCAACAGTGCCATCAATAACCCCTGGTTGCGTCAATAACAAGAAAAAGTTCTCTGGGCTTGATTCTAAGAACAAAACAACGATTCTGAATAAATCAAGACCGATGACTTTTCTTGATGGGTCCCAATTCACTATAATCTTCGTTATAAAAGGCAATAATGATATAGAGCTAACATATGACTTCTCTTCAAGGGTGGTAATGATCTCTTTCAATTCATCCTCTGAGAAGTTGTTGGCCTCTGCAAAGTTGAACTTGGTTAAGCCTTTCTTCAAAGAATCCACTGATACTGATTCAAATGATAGATATTTCGACTGGGGGATCACGTTTAGTTTCAAGTGCTTCTTCTCACCATCAGCAGAATGTTGCACAAGAGCACGATCAGCCTTTGTAGGAGGATTTGGTACTGGTTGAGAATTTGACCCTTCGTTCGCAGCAGTTCTAGTACTGGATCCGCCATGATATCCTGTGCCGTAAGAATTATCAACAGTGTTTGATAGATTTACCCCTGAAGTATTCTGAAGCAGAAAATTAACAATATCTTCTCTGTAAGATTGAGGCAAATCATTGGCTACTAAGAACTTGTCCGCAGTAGTATATGGATTATCGCTAACATTGTAAGGAAGTTTCAATGGTGGAGCACCATCTTTAATATCAACATCAAAAACATAATCATAGTATTGGCCTTCATAAAGTACCTTCTTATCAGAGCCAGCTCCCCCAGTGACATCACCGATTTTGATCCATGATCCGTAACTCCACTGATAAGCTTCCACTGTGCCAGTCTCTGAAAGGATCATTTTAATATCACCTTCTTTTGATCCTGGGTTCTTGAGACCTTCTGCACCTTCTAGTTTTGACTTATCTATACCTCCAGCTTCATTATCAGCGACAGCATAATGAGAAACCAGATCATCGAACAGTTTGATTTGATCCTTGGAAGCCCAGCGAGATGAGTCCCTCGAAAAAACGTATATTCTGTTATCGCTGCCACCGCAAGCAAAGTCACCATTGCTAGAGACAGCAGTGCACCATACAGAAACGCAAGGGAAAGAAATCACTTGAATACATTCACCGTTTGACCAAACTCTTACTGTTCTATCCTCACCACTAGAAATTATCTCTCCAGAAGGTGTTGTAGATACTGAGTAGACAAAACTAGTATGTCCTTCTAATGTAGCAATAGGTGTACCATCGAATGACCATACTTTGATAGTACCATCATTGGAACAACTAGCAAATGATGTGCCATCAGGCAATAGACACAATCCTCTAACAGGTTGAGTATGACCTTTGAACGTTTGAACTGTTTTCTCGCCTTTCCAGAGCTTTATCGTTGAATCAGCCGATCCTGTAAGAAATTCATCTTCTGATATAATCAAAACTGCCCATACACCTCCTTGGTGTCCCTGAAGAACATACGTAACATTAGGGATACTCCAAATACGAGCAGTGCCATCCCAGCTTCCACTGGCGACCAAATTGTCTTTTGCAGTTAGAGCACATACGTTATTCTCATGCCCAGCCAAATAAAATACAGGATCCATTAATTCGTCAGCCAGTGGCGTTACAGCTATAACACTATCTTGACCTCCTGATACAATGTACTCTACATCATCTTCAGTGATAGTAGTAACACTATTGACAAATCTATCACTTTTCCTGTTGATGGCGCTTTGCCAGTGCCTGGAATCTTCGTTCTGCTGCCAAAGACGCACAGTTCCATCTCGTGATGCTGACACGATTCTGTTCGGAAGAGAGAAAGACAATGCCTTAACGTCTTGCTCGTGGCCTTCTAGGCTTGCACTTAGTTTGAATCTCGAGTCTGACATTTCAGTGGAAATTAACGGAAATTAACGGAAATGAACAGAAATCAATGCAGAAAAATTGGAGATAATTCAAATTTCCGTTTGGTATCGAGAATCGTACTAAAAATATGAATTAAAAGCAGGATTTACCGATTAGCAGTACTATTCATATACAGTTAATTTTTGTTCTGTATACCTTTGCCTCCTCTCAACTGAATTAGTAACAGCCGGTTTTCAATATTCTACTTCAATTCTGTTGGGTCAAATATACTATTAGCTAGCTGGACTTGAGATTGAGTACACAAATGAATAGTAAAATATTGAAAATAACTACCAACAAGTAGTAATATTGAATGCTCTATTGCAAGAGCTTCTTCAATTGAGTTGGCAAGGTGTGTTCGATTCTTCGCCAGTTCCTACGTGGGCTTTGGGTCTCATTATGGAGATCCCTTAGGGTCTCATTTCACATAAGGTTTGAGATCTGGTCCTGTAATACACATTTAAGGTTTAAGGTTTAAACCTGTTTTTGAACTTTAAACTTCGTTTGGATTCTAGATTGACTTCTCGAAAAACAATTTGAAAGTAAGCGAAGGAAATAAGATTAGAAGAAAAGATAATAGCAGACAAGAAAGGATTTTGAGCAATATACAAGTTTTTGCATGATATTAAAAGGTTGAATATAATCGAACAAGGGCCACGGTTATGGGTTAAATATGTGATGACGAATAGTTGAGGGATGATGGACATCAATGGAATAGTCACCTGTATAAACACAGAGTAACAAAAAAAAATCGAAGTCGTGATGATAAAGCAAACCGTAGTAARCGTTTCATTGGTGTAGTTATTTGTATAACAAAAATGCAACAGCTTGTTTAAATCATTAATTTATTACTTTTACTGTTCTATATGTACTTTTGCTAATCAGGCTACCTAAACTAAAGCGACAACAGCGGCAATTAAACCAGCAGCGACCATACCCATAGGCAATTGGTTGGTATTGGCAAAGTCAGCGGATGAGCTGGTAGAAGCTTCGGAAGTAGTGGCAGAGGTTGCATCGGAGGTTGCAGTGGATTCACTATCGCTGTTATTGTATCCAGCAGCAGTAGAAGAAGAATCGTCGTGATGATGACCAGAAGCTGTAGAAGAGGAGTTACCGTGATCATGCCCAGAAGCAGCTGAAGAAGATTCTTCGCTCTGTTCAAGAGAATCGTCATCCCCATCGGCGAAAACAGCAGAAACACCAGTGGAATTGGAGCATAAAGCAGCATAGTCGGTTTCTTCATCAGAAACAGTGATGTCTAAACAGTTGAAAAGGTAACCATCACCAGCAGCCATGGCAACCTGAATTGTAGCATTATCACCAATCTGCAAGCTTGATGGAAGAGTAAGGTCAGAAACACAGAAGTTGCCCGCACCAGTAATTTGGAATTCAGGGAGCAACAATGTGTCGAAATCATCATCAGTCAAACATTCAGCCTTAGTGCAGATGGAAATAGTAGTGAAAACTTCATCGTGAGAGTTGCTGACTGTGAGTGGAGTTCCACTAGGATTGAACAAAAATCTTGGTAAAACAACTGCGTTCTTACCACCACAAGGAGATTCTGTTTGAGTATCGTGATTAGACCCTCTAGAACCTGGTTCAACAATGTTGAAATGCGCTAATGCTGATGAAGCAAATAACAGACTGGCTAAAGCTACAACTTGCATTTTGGTGGTTTCTATATTATTCAAATTATTGAATTATGTATTTTCCGTTACTTCAAGTTTAACTTCCAAGTAGCAAGTAATTGGTCAATCCACCTACTTGCTTTTCTTCTTTCAATATAATYTGCCAAATAATCTAAACTGTCAAGGCTTCTTTCCTTCCTATTATATATCATTTCCTCTCCTATCATCGTTTCCTCGCTTCCTACACATTTCAATCTTTTCAATCTCCATCCCCGAGAAAAGGTTCTCTTTTCACCAAACTGTCTTTAAGTTTATCCAAACTTTATGCTAAACTTCCAACTTAAATCGAAAATGAGCAATTTAAGTCAATATTATTAACCTGTTATAGACGTGTTTCCAGGCCACTGCTGGATTAATGGTGAGAATAGAAAGACAAGTTTAGAAGAATATGCTCGTTTTCTCTCAAGAGGGTAGTAACTTTGAATGAGCAAAGGCTTAAATTAACTTGTTTGATTATAATGGGATTGAGAGATGGGATTGAGCAAATATTCTAGGATGGAAATTGGAGCTGTCTGGGAATTTCTTGATAGGAAAGCTGAATTAGGAAGGGAAAGGGAAAGGAAGGGAGATAGTTGCTTCGGTAAGGGAATTGAGTGAAATATGGAGAGTGAATGGATGGAGATCAAGTTTTTCTGAAGGTAATTGGGAGATGAAAGCTGGAATTAAATACGTTAAGAATAATAAGAATAATGATGAGAATAAGAGAAGATCATTTGATCGTTAGAATGTATAATTTGGCAGTGAGGGAATTCGTGAAAGTATGAAATATGAGAGCGTTTTAATATGTAGATAAATCAATTGATAGTATTGTTGTGAGTTGTTGAATGGATTGGAGTAGTTTCATTGTAAGAGCCATTAGGTTATTTCGAAACGAATCAACATAAAAGAGAGGTAAGATAATTCAGCTCTTGACAGTAATTGTACCTTTTTATATATGCGATAGGTTGAATTGAAGGAAGAACAAACGATTGATGAAGATTATAGAAAAGAAGGAATTGCAATTTAGAAAGTTTCACTGAAAGTTTTAGGAAACGACTTTAAGGTAAACTAAAAGAAGCGTGGATGTTTCTTGGAAAATCTAAACAATGGAGTTCGGTGATTAAAATGGAGAGTTGTTGGTAGTATCATGGCCAGACCAGAAGGTGCATCTAAGAGTTGTGGGCTAAGAAGGAGAAAAGCATGAGGAACAGATTAATGGCATCCCATTTGGTTGCTTTATTGATTTGATATTGAGTTATTGAGTTCTTTTGTAGATTACCCACCAGGTTCTCATGAATCATGCATTATACAGTAAAATTACTAAACAATGAGAACCATTCAAATACTCTTACAAGACTTGCTACTATCAATTATTGATCTCTCATGAGAGATCACATACAACGCAGCAATCATCAAAGTGTCATAACTAATATTAAAAATAAAGAACCTATACAAGACATTTCAGTTCAATGAACTGAAGAAAGCATTATTACTAAACATCCCATTAACTAATTTCCAGAACAGCAGCCTGAACCTGATACACCAGAAGATTTTGCTGTTTTGATTGTATCATTATCCCCTAATTCTGTATATTGATGGATATTTAAAACTATGAAACCGTTAGTAACTGAGCTTGAAAAAAGATCTTGATTTTGAAGTTTTGATTATGTTCAGTCAAAAGTATTCAAAAGAGTTACTTACGATATCGTTCTTCTTGGTCGCTAACTTTTTGTCCTTGAACAACATTTGACCTCAAAAACTGAGCTACGTCTGCAACATGCTGTAATCTGCCTTGGATTTCGAGCTTTTCCGTTTCACCTTCGGAAGGTAAGTTCCTTGAATCATCAAAGCCTGATCTCAATGCTTGTCGTGCACCCGTAAGCATTGTGATATCTTTGCCGAAGGCTACTTTTGTAGCTCTTAAAACGTCACGATAAGTACGGAGAATGTTTCTTGAATGTGCCGACATGTTAATGATAAAATACTGGCGGTGGATTGAATTTTCGTTGTGTTATTCTGATTGTTCTAGCAATATTACTGGTATGCTATCTGTTTGACCTGATGAGCTGCGGTTCCTTTGTTTCTTCTTCTGGTTGATTATAACCAAGAAATGAGTATTGTAATCACCTAGGGCCACAACATGCACTGATCGCTATTCGCTATTGGCTATTCACTGTTTAAACGTTCAAACACAGTTAGCTCTTTTTCTTATTCTTATACTACCATCTGCTGAGTTGTTGTCAACTCAGTGATGTGTCTATTGCTATAATAGATATATATTGAGCATTCCAAATTGTTTCTTTTACTTTCCATAGTATAGCATAATTTCTATCCATTCACATCTTCTCCTATAAAATCAAGAATATTACTAAGTCTCTTGATGAATGGTTTCCGATTTTATAGTTACCCTACTTTAACCATCTATATAATTATTTTTGATTATGTAATTATGAAATGTTGTTTTCACGTAGATTGAGTAATTATCGGAGATGATGAAACTGCATAATTTCCACTTTAAATGTTCCCCGCAAAGTCTCAATGCTTATTAGTGCCATCATATTGAATCATACCAATTGATCATCAACACAGGAAACGTCCTAGATAGATAGGAATAAGAACTGTTTTACTGAGATATATAGGAACTCAATTACTTTTCTTATTTTTAGATTGTTTATACAAGGATTATCGCACCTTTCAGCTGTATTTTTTTTCATAGCGGGAGAAAGTTCAAACTACAATTTGGCTGTTTGAACTGGTTACATCATTGAACAAGAGACAATAGGTTAAAAGGCAATTGTAGTAGCGTTTGATCTAAAGGACTTTAACAGATTTTTGTATCCAACTAATTTACCCTGGAATCCAGTAATTGAAGTTTGCTGAAATGTTTGCCCTTAAACAATTTGTGGTGATTAACGCTAGAGGCAGCATTGCTCGCTCAAGAGCGGTTAGAACTACTGCTCAATTGATGCAATTAAGAAAGGTATCGGCACAAGCTTTAGTTTATTCTTCTTATGGTCCCCCTTTGGATGTTCTAAAGCTTCATTCTTTTGAGATCAATGAGAAGAACTTGAAATCCAATGAGGTGCTTATTCAAGGACTTGCCTATCCTATCAATCCAGCTGACATTAATCAAATTGAAGGTGTGTACCCTTCGAGACCTCCCATGACCCAGGAATTAGGAACTGAAGAACCAGTAGCTGTTCCTGGTAATGAAGGTTTGTTCAAAGTGATTGCCGTTGGCTCTAGTGTATCAGGTTTCTCAGTGGGCGACTGGGTATTACCTAAACTTCCTAACTTTGGTACTTGGAGAAGTCATGCCTTGACATCTGATGAGGAGATTATCAAGATCGACACAACCCCCGTTGAACGTCAAGTGAAAGATCTTTCTATCAATACATGTGCCACAGTTTCTGTCAATCCTTGTACAGCATATCAAATGCTGAAGTCTTTCGTTGATCTGAAGCCCGGTGACTGGTTTATTCAAAACGGTGGAAATTCTGGCGTTGGTAGAGCAGCTATCCAACTAGGTAAAATATTTGGATATAATTCCATTTCCGTTGTTAGATCTAGAGACAACTTGGAAGAATTGAAGCAAGATTTGTATGATTTAGGTGCAACCCATGTTATCACTGAAGAGGAATCGAGCGATAAGGCATTTGGTGGAACTGTCAAGCAATGGTTAAAGGATTCTAAGGCCAAGGGATCTAGCGGAGAAATCAAACTTGCTCTTAATTGTGTTGGTGGTAAGTCTTCTACTAACATTGCTAGAAAATTGTCTTCAAATGGACATTTGGTTACTTATGGTGGCATGTCTAAACAACCTATCATTTTACCAACATCAGTATTCATTTTCAAAAATATCACTTGTCACGGTTACTGGCTTACTGAGTTCACTAAGAAAGATCCTGTTGCCAAGAAAGAAAATATCAATGAGATTTTGAAGTTGATCAAAACTGGTCAATTCAAAGATGTCCCTGTTGAAGAAAAATCATTTGAATTGAATGGCACACCTGAAGCTAATCTTGAGGTAGCAAAGGAAGCACTTAACAGGGCAATGAAAGGCTTCAGCGGAAAGAAACAGTTGGTTGTATTCAAGTAGATATAGATGGTGAACACTCACTTACATAAACGTACAATTTTATAATATTTTAATATATTAGTAAATCTATTTGAACATTTTCAAGCATTCAGTACCTAAAGCCCAAATAATAAAGTCCTCACAAATGAATAACTCTCCAACACAGCCCCAAAAGAATAGGAAAAAAGTAAAAAGTTTGATATAGAAATAAAAATCTGAGTATACGCAGTTATATAAGTGCTATTCAGTCAAGTGTTTCTGGCCTCCTATTTCTAGATAACTGGTGAGTAATATGATGTCTAGAAAGAAACTGATCCTTCCAAACAGGTGATCAATTGTTTAGTAGTAGTGAAAGCTCTAGCCTTAACGCTATATTTTCCAGGTGGAACTTCCTTAGGAATGGTAACACTTCTAGTCAATTCCCTGACACCTGCGGCTATAGGACATCCTAAAACTTCTCTATCGATATTTGCTGTTTGTTCACATAAATCAACTGATGTCTTCAATAATGTGATGAATCCATACTTAACTTCCACTTCAAGGTAAGAACCAGGATCTATGTCATTCAAAAGTTCCGCATTCAAAGAAATGGTAAGATCTTCTCCTTTCACAGGTGGATTTGGTGATAATTCTAGCATATTGATTGTCAATATTTGCTCCTCTGCAAGGTCACATAATGATAAAGGACTGCTGGACTCTTGGAAAGGTGTCTGTAGTGCTGAGCATGTTACACCAGCAGCGAAAACAAAACTGCCTATTAATCTTGATAATAACATATTGATTGATTGGATTGATTTGTGTACTGATCAGAATATTGATTGATTGTTAATTCTGAGTTGGTCTGCGATAAATCTGAATAATGTTAACCTTAATTAAATTTTCAGCAAGTAGTTCTTAAAAGTATTACTTTTAGTATCAAACAAATAACTGACGTTAATTTCTCTAAAAACAGCTACCTCCTATATAATTTCTATATCCTGTCTATTCGGATTCATCAGTTGAGAGAATATCTTTGATTCTGCAATAGAAGTAGTGATAGTAAAAGGCCTTCCTGTTGGTGAGGGAAAAAGGTCATTTTTTAAATAAAGACACTTTTAACATGTACATTGTTATTGTGATTATGTCATCTTCTAGCTTTTTACTGCACGTGAGTTATCACGTGTCGGTCGACTTTAGCCTCGATTACCAGTTGATCAGACATCTAGAATATATAAATCTGGAACAACTATTCGATTTAATGGCATTAGGTTGTAGATATACAATTTCTCCTATTAGAATTAAAAGCACAACTATTTGGGATAATTATATGCTGAAAGATTTCAGTGATGGTCTGAGTAGGTGCAAAATGTCTATTGTACAGTCAAGTCTAAGTAGTCATTAGTTATTAGCATTAGTCCCAATCATCAAAGACTGATTGACTAGCTTTTTTGGCTTGATAATTGTCATAATTCTCTTCTCCTTCAGTAGTTGGCTCCTCATCGTTTTCTTTGCTTCCGGTGTCTATTACGGGAAGACTTCCGGGAAGACTTCCGAGATGACTTCCAGCTCTTTCGTCGCTATGTATCCCGACTTTTGCTTCCATGCTTTCTTTTGTTGATTCAGCTAATTTTCCCGCCTTCAGCTTCTTGAGGTTTTCAATACTTTTCCGTAGTCTCTTTAGCATATCTACTTTCTCGTATAACTTTTCCTGTTCTCTGATTTCTTGATAGATTTTGTCTTTTGAATCTTCTATTTCATATTTCCGTGATAGTTCTACTTTCTCTGCTTCTGTTTGTTTTTCTTTTCTTTGAATAGTGGGTTCGCCAAACACAGAAGCCTCGGACTCTATAACCGTAGCAGCGGATCCATGTGATGCAGTTGGAGTCTTATTGTTTTCTAGTGATTCAATTTCCTTAGTAAAGGTACTCCATTCTTCCTCCAAGTCTGAATTCGTAGTTTTGCCGGAAGGGCTCTCCGTTATCACTGAATCAGCTTTCCTTTTCTTGTCACTCATTTTAGCAGTTAACTTCACAACCTGTGAAATACTTGTTTTGGTCTTTTGTATTTTAGATTTTCAATCTGCACTAAAATGTGTAAAAAATAAGAAGTAGCGAATTATAATCCGACGTCTGAGCATTAGATGCTCTTGCATATGTAAGGTAAAATAGCACTGGAAAATATAGAACACTTTAGCCTACCTAGGCCATTCAGTGCTGTCTATCAGACTACAGTTGAGGAAAAAAAAATTAGCAAAAGATAATTAATCTCAATAATTGATTGTATATAGTTAAAAATAAATAACTAATAAGAGAAATAAATATTGGAAAGAGAAGTCTCAGTTCAAAAGGAAATATTGTATTGCCCATTTCCAATGTCTCAGGGTTTAAACTAAGTTAGGACTAAAATTTCGAAGCGGATTTAGCTCAGTTGGGAGAGCGTCAGACTGAAGTYAATTCGGTCACATCCAGTTTATCTGAAGGTCCTGTGTTCGATCCACAGAATTCGCACTCAATTTTTTTATGTTTTTGTGGTTTTGCACTATTTTTTTATTTTTTTATTTTTTATTTTTTATCGTTTGGTTGATAAGTCTTTTCTATTTATTTCAAAATTATTACCATCACTTTTATTTGTCAATTGATCAATAAAAAGATCTTATTATTAATTGTCATATATACCTCTCGATGGGTAAAAGGTACTAGCGCTAGAATGGAATAGCACATCAAGCGATCTTTCATCTTTCCACTGTAGTTGAGTGATACACGCACTATGGAATCATTAATGCGATGCCTTCCTTCTTTCTTGTTAACTGCAAAATATTATAAAGACACCATAATAATGTGGTTGATGATATTATACGTACATACTAAGCTAATGAAATATTATATGTAGCATGCTTATATAGTAGAAATGCAGAACGAGAAGAATATTAAACCAACTAACGAATGATAGAACCGATGATAGATAAAATGAACATCTTGAATGCATATGCAAAAACGAGGTATATAATACAAGAGAATAATCTAACCAGACAATAATTCTACCTCATTGTCAGGATTGATCTCACCATTGAATCTGATGAAACTAGACAACAAAGCCATATTAGCATCCCACCGTTTACTAGGATCAAGTTCTAATGAACCCTGAAGCATTTCTAATGCCCAAGCTCTGAAGGGTGTAGGTTTTAAAAATGGAGGATTGATATCACTAAGACTGTCGAATGTGTCACTCTTTTCGCAGGTATGTTTCTTCTCTTGAAGCTTTTCCAATTCGTAAAACTCAACAGGGTAATCGAGTTCAAGTGCCCATTCGACAATCTCTTCAAAAGGATATCCTTTTTCTAAGACTGTGGGGATGGTTGTTTCGAATGATAACCCATGAAGATGAGATGCTTGTTGCATAGCTTTTTTACCAAAAATTGTAGCTATCTCAATCAATGCATCTGTATCATCAGAAGAATAGAAGAAAGGGAATCTTTGAGTAAGAAAAGAAAGAAGGATTACACCAGCGGCCCAGATATCAATTTTTGTTGATTGATTGGGGCATTTAAATAGAACTTCTGGAGCTCTGAATCCTCTCGTTCCTGCTCTATTGGCTCTTCTTCTAGGTCTATTATCATCTTTCAAGTACCCACCAATTGGGGTATCCATAGCCTTTCGAGGTAAAGTTTTGGAACCACAAGGACAATGCTTGGTATCTCTAGGTGAATAGATTTCTGCTAGCCCAAAATCGACAAGAACCCCTCTTCTAGTTTTAGGATTAAACAAAAAGTTTCTAGAAACGTTAGAGATTTGCTTAGTGAAACAGTAGGATATTGTATGACATCTGTGAAGGAAGGAGAATAAAGAGATTCAAAAACATACGTTGGTTTAACATCTCTATGAATGATTCCTTTAGAATGGATAAACAATAATGCAGAGAATAGTTCTTTCATATATGCTTGAATTTCAAATAAGTTCAGCTTTCGATAATAATCCTATTGAAGATTAGTTAGTAATCGCGGTTCCTCGTAAAACTGCAAGACATAAGAATGACGGAGATATTAGAACCAGAAATATCGTAACTAGTAAGACAAACACACATACTCTAAAATCACAATGTTCGTAATAAGGAAGAACAGCCACAATCTGATCCTCATATCTTATGGCATCAATGATTGGCGAGACCCATTGACAACCTGATAATGAATATAAAAGGTTCAATTCATTGAAAATCCTAGCAGGGCTACTAGTTACATGAATTCTTTTCAATGCGACTAATTTTCCAACAAGAAGTCCATCACTGCCATCACCACTGGAAGAAGATAATTTCTTTGTTCGTTTCAATAAGGGTGAAGACCATGAACGACCGTATCTATGATGCTTATTAGTTATATCTTCAGCTTTAAAGACACAAGAGAATGTTCCTTGACCGATTTTATCTAGTATTTTATATTTAGACGTGATTGAATCAAATTGGGTCTCAAAATCAGAAATCTCCTCTAATATTTCTCTATCAGTGGTTTTCTCGTATTCCTCATTATTAGTATATTCAACGCTCTCCCCGCTTTCATCATGCGACTTTTGAGATTCATTTTTCTCATTCTGAGTAGAAGACCTAGTGGATGTGGTTTCAGTTTTAGTCTCGGCAAGTTGCTTTTCTATAGTTTTGTTATCATCAATAGATTCGTTTTTTGAATCGTTGACAGTTTCATCGATTGTTCCTAAGATATTCTGATCAATATCTCGTGTGTGTTCCTTTTCATTTTCAGAGACCCTTTCAGTTCTTCCTTTATTATTACCATTGATATTTTGCTCATTATTGTTATTTTCTTTGTAAAGAGACGCTTTCTTTGAATTTATAAAAGAGATCCTAGATAGAGCTTTGGTTGAACTTTTGGTAACTTTAGCATGAACAGCACTGTCTGCGTTGGTTTTGATATCTCTAGTATTCTCAAGAATATTATTCAAACATTTGACAGCATTGCTCGTACCACTTTTCTCATTCCTTGATCTTTTAGCTGCTTCAATTGAGTTTTTCAGTTCTTTCACAGGAGAGTTGTTACAAGGATACTCAGTCCCTTTCATAGATTCTACAAAGACAGCATTATAAGAGTGTCTTCGTTTTCGTCTTCCACCGGCTGATCCAGTAATGCCATTATCATCACCAACATCAGCATCACCATCAGCATTAGAAGATAATTCAGCTCGAAGATTTGATGATTCAGGATCACTGAAATTTCTTTTAGAGCCAGATTTTCCATTGATATTAGAACCTGATGCAAATGTAGATGATGAAGACAAACTATGAGGTAGATAACCAGTATTGCTATCTAGTTCTGTTGAAGCCGTCACCCGGATCTCGCTTGAGTCCACAGTAGAATGCTTCCCTCGCTCTTCGTCGCTTTCATTCGAAGAAAGAGAGTGGAGTGTCTTCTCGGCATTAGAAATTCCTTCCCTTTCTTTGAAAATTGGTTTCAATTGAGAGGCTTGGTCTACCTTAGCTGTCGATTCTGCTTCAATAGCCTTCAAAATATCCCTGTTACCATAACGAGTTCTTGGATGATCATCATCAGTATGACTGGCAACGATGTTCTCTTTGCCTTCTTTATCTTCGAGACTTGATTGCTTCACCATGTTTTTATCATATTTTCCTTTAACTTGTCTCAGACGGTCACTGAATCTTTTCGCTCCAGTACCACTTACGCTTGTTCTAGATGTTGGCATGCTTTCCGAAATAGTTTCCCCTTTCAAAGCATTCTAGATAATCAAAATGTTAGTAATTGCCATCTTTACAATGATAGTTTCTACAACAGATTTTATTACTTCTTGAAAGTCTCATCACCAGTACTCTATCATCAAATCAGCTACCAGCATACCTTATTGTTTCTCCAGTAGTTTGAGCTCGAAATATCCATAAAAGGATCAGATACTGAAGAACGAGAATGAACCACCATTGAATGTTCAATCTGTTTTCTGTTCAATTTTTTACCAAACCTTGTATATATGACAGTAGTTACAATTGGTGTTTGGTCAAAAGCAGGCTTAACAAACAAACAAACAGACAAAATAAAAGCCTCGTAAATTATTTCAGCTGTTTATCGATCATAAGGTTGTAGTTGAGGTAGCGAAATTTATAAAAAACCCGTGCTGCGTCGTTTGACTTGTTTTGTTTAGTCATCCGCTACTAGTTGTCCCTTTTGCAAATTTCAGAATAAAACCAGATCAATACCTGTATAACGCTCTATACGTTAATGCTCTCTTAGTGCTCCTTTGTTTTGCTTGGACATCCAACTATTCCTAGACCTGTCTTCTATATTCCGATCACAGTATTACCACTTAATAACCACGCTTACTCTACTTGCCTACTTCCTTATAAAATAGTAATCAAACCTGTATAGCAATTCCCACACTACATAACTATTAACTAGTAGCATAATGCCGAACACCAAACCAGAGTCGAAGCTCAACTCACAAAATAAACAACTAATGCTATAAACAAACAATTGCAGAAATAAACAAAGATGCGTGTTTGGACGCGTATGTATCATGGGACGGATATAATAAACATATTAAAGTTCAGGGTTGAGGGTCACCTTTTCCGGTTTACGTGTTTCTTGGGACTATGAAAAAAAAACTTGAGATGATCTCAGGCATGATGAAGCGTAGTGAAGATGTGGTTGTTTTGGTTGGTAATGAAAGAAAAAGCTTAAAGGCACCATGATAAAGTGGAGATAAACACGATAAATAATACAGTATTGGACTATCTGCACTGCTGTGATAGAATATTATTGATTGAAAAGGGGGTGTATAACCGGGGCAGAGATTGAAATTGATATTAATGGGATAACGCTTTCGTGGACACAATTTGGGAGTATAGCATTCGAAAATTATTCATAATACTGCAAATCRTTCGAGCGACTTGATTAAATATTTGAACATACAAATTGGATTGGAGATAGGTTTAGGAGAATTTAGCTTTATCAGAAGTTATTATAAGTGTTGGAAATCAATCAGTTTCAAAGTGTTATGTTGATCAAGATGTGGAGCGTGTTTACAATACTCACTACTTTGTTTCTATTCATTTCTGGAATTCATGCTTCTGCATTAACATATATTGTTGATGCTCAGGAGAAAGCATGTTTTTATGGATATGTTCCTGAACCGAACTCCAAAATTGGATTTTATTTTGCTGTAAGTATTTACGACTACGAACAGAAAATTTTACAGTTGGGAGCTAACAAAATATCAATAGGTTCAATCAGGAGGAGCATTTGATATTGACTATGAAATCAAGAATCCTAATGGTGAAGTAATAGTAGCAGAGACAAAAGAGCGACAAGGTGACTTCATCTTTAATGCCCAAATTGCTGGTGAATACTCTTTCTGTTTCTCTAATGACATGTCAACATTCTCAAAGAAAGTATTAGATTTTGAAATTAGCATTGAAAATGAGGGAATGCCTGGTAAAGAACCTTTGAAAGCTGAACTACCAAAGAAAGCATCTGCAGCTAAGTCTGTTGCTGAAGAAACTACCATTATGGCAGTTAGTATAGACAAGATTCAAACCAAACTTAATAATCTATTGCGTGATCTTCAATACTACAAAACAAGAAATCATAGAAATCAAGCAACCGTTCAGAGTACTGAAGCTAGAATATTCTTCTTCTCTGTCTTTGATGTTCTGTTGATGGTGGGAATGGGCATTCTTCAGGTCGTCATTGTTCAACTATTTTTTAATGATTCAAGGAAACAAGTAGTTTAAAAGACGTGTGTATATTTAATAATCACCTGGAATCTGGCAATTTCGTCACGGTAGCTGGATACAACCGCRTATATTTACATCAAATCATCTACGAGCCATTATTATTGTCATTAGATATGAACTTCTTAGTAGCAATGCAAAATATTTAGGAACCATTGTCATCATTTATTAGATCACTATTATCATACTATAAAATTCGTCTTTCTTATTTTCATCCTCTGAAAGCTGCAAAAGTAAGTCCCCAATTTCGTATTTTACCCTATCATATTAACTAATAACTTGCCATATATGTTTTGGCATATATATTTCATTCTCCCACTATTCGAAGGATGCATCTCCATAACTCACAGAAAAAGTCTCAAACGGTTATCTATCCGTAATTCTAATGATGGTTGCAAGTATCTTCTTCACAGCCATCGGCACATTCAAGAAAACAGTTGTTGCCTCTTTTAAAGGCAGAAGAGAGTTCATTAGTGCTTTCGGCTCCTGCTGTTAAATTGACTGCTGAACTGGACTTCAAGCTTCCAGTAACAGGATCTAAAAATTCTGGCTGAATTGTAGCAGAATGAACACCATAATCATGGAGTAAAGATCTAATCTTTTTAGCTAAATCCATAAAAGAGTCAGGATCATTTGTGACTGCAATATGTAAAGTAGCAATGAAGAGATCTTCCTTCAAGATCCAAATGTGTAAATCATGTACAGATGAGACTCCTGGAATATCTTCAATGCTCTGTCTTACTTCTTCAACATCAACTGATTGGGGGGTTCCTTGTAGTAAAATCTTGGAAGCTTGTTTACAGAGGGGTAAAGCAGAAGAGAAGATAATGGCAGTAATGACCAGAGAAACAATAGGATCGAAATAGAATCTCCAGGAATAATCAGTTTTCCAAATGAAAAGTGCTGTGGCAATGACGCCAACATTACCAAGAGCGTCACCCATAACGTGTAAAAAGACACCTTTCATGTTCAACGATTGCGTTTTCTGAGTAGTTTTAGGTGGTCCAGCGTGAATTGAGGTTTCATCAGTTACTATTGACTTGGAATGTGAATGTGAAATAGCCATTGATTGAGATCTGACAATATCTTCAGGCAAAACAACAGTTGAACTCGAACCCTCTTCCATCAATGAAGCACCATAAAAAGCATTTCTTGATCTGGTTTTGGAAAGAAGATTGGTCTGTTCTCCAATACCATTGGAGAGGAGGCCCGCTTGTTCTCCAATATTCTTGCTAGGGTGACTTTCAGTTGTAGCTCCATTTTGTTCTTCATGATGATCATCATGACTATGACTATGACTATGACCATGGCTATGGCTATGTTCATGGAACAATAGTAATCCCACAAAATTTGAAACAAGTCCCGCAAAACCTACAATGAGGATCAATTGAGGATTCTTGATAATTTGAGGTTCGAAGAATCTTTGAATTGCTTCGACAAATATAGAGAAGCAAAGAGCTAATAGGAAGACAGCATTAATTAGAGCCCCAAGAATTTCAGCTCTTTGCCAGCCGTATGTATATTCCGCTGTTTCTTTCCTAGACTTTGCTACATTAACTGCCCATAATGCAATGACTAATGAGAAAATATCATTCAACTAGATGTGTGGTTAGTGGTTAGAACAACCGCATTATCAGCCAAGTATATATAATTTAGTGAAGTTCATCCACCGTTATTATTTTGCATTCACATGCACCTTCACAAGCACATACCATATGGAAAGAATCTGCTACAAGAGCTAGGGAATGTACCATATAACCTATAATATCATACTGTTAGAACGACCTTCTAGAGAGAAATGGAACACCAACCGTTACCTTATAATGCCTTTCTAATTAAAAATGGCATACCGATAATAACTTCAAGGAAGAAAAATAGAGTATCAAGACACAAGAGTGCCATGATTCTAACTTCTTTTCCTTTCATTTTGTCTTTTGTTCTTTCAGGTTAGCCGCTTGAAAAAAGCTCAATCTCGGTCTTTGACAGATATTATATTGTGTGATATCTATCAAAGAGACCTTTTGCGTCATAAACCAACTACCAAGCTGAAAATCAATAACAACCAGCTACAAATATCAATAGATATAAATATTAGTGCAACGTCATCAGTAGCAACCTATTTCCAAGCTATGAAATATTTTTTAGCTGTGGAAGTAAAATGTTTGAATAGATTCGATTCAATGCTACAGTCAACAACAGGAGTCAACTACTATTCTATTTCTGTTCGTAAGATCTGCAGCAAGAATGTATTCACCCTTTCACAATGCCAATTGGATCATTTGCTAATTCAAGAACTCTGAAAGAACTATCATAACCAAACATATACCGAATAACATTATAATACATAATTGATTCCTTACATAGTGGTGTTGTCTGACTTGCCGTTTGCCTACTCATGTTTTTCATCACCAATTTCATATATGTTTGTAAGAAAACACCTGTATTGAGACGAGATTGTTTTTGTATAAAGTTTGTCTGAAAGGAGAACTTAAACTGGGTTTCTATGAGATATTGCTATTTAAGGTTCGAAGACTGCTAAAAGTGTTCCGTATAAAGTGGGAGAAATGTGGATTGAAAGAGAGAGAATACGATATGGGATGGATTGAATGGAATATATGAAGTTTTAATGTATTTTTGTTACATGATTTATGTAATTTAGGTACTTGCTTGACAGGGGAGATATTAAACTAGATAAAAGGCTGATTGTTAGATGGATGGAAGAGTAAGGAGTTTAGAAGTGTATACTACCTTCACTATGTCATCATGTATTTATCAGAAAGCTTATGAGTAGGCATGTATGAAGAAACAACTTTTTGTTTCCGTCTCCTCGTCTCAATTGGCAAGGTCAGACCAGGATAATATGCAAGTTGTGGAAGAATAAGGGGAATGAATGGTGAATCTATCTAGGTTAAATAAACATTTATCAGCGATGACTTTATAACCATTGTTCAGCTTTTCAGTTTTGGCAGCTGGAACCCTGCCATTCAGTGATTATCTTACTCAATCGGACTTGCTGATGTATTTTGTATAGATTGAGATAATTTTAGTTTGGCTTTCCAATGATTGCGTCCTCCAACTATGAATATGCAATTAGTAAGATTCTACATAAAAAAGTTTAAATAGGATCAACGATCAACAATATCCACCCCTTCTGTTTTAACATTCTCTACCAATAGCCCGATCATATGAGTATTAAAAAATACACCATTCTCCTATCTTTCTAATACCTCAACTGTTGTTTCTTAGCTTTTGATGTAGCTTTTATTTAGAATGTTTGATTTTAATATGGAGAAAGGTAGGTATGAACTACCTAAAGCGATCTTAAATGGCCGATAAGGTCTCTTTTATGACAAAAAGTTCACCTTGGCGGTTTCAGTACATCCTGTTTTGTTCGAAGTTTCCATACTCTTCAACCCATCTCTAAAGCATGGAGACTGTATTCTTCTCAATTCATCAATTAAGAAGAATATATATATATTAAAGATGATGTCCGACACTCTACAGTTTGTGATAGATAGTTCGTACTGATCTGCCGGTTTGATGGTACTTTAACAGACTTCCTGTAAGCCTGCTTGGTGATTAATCGTTCATCTCATTACAGGTGAGAGAAAAGGTTACTCTCTCGTTTCAACTACGGCATTTGGTAGAAAAATCTATCAATGATCCACCCTTATCCACCCTTATATTGTGTAGTACATGAATGATAATAGTATATTTATGTTGATATTAATTCAATAAGGCTTTTGATCTGTAGAAGATAGGGGAACCGTCTGAGGACTTTGAAAAGATATGTCTTTGATAATCATTGTGAGAGAGATAAAACGGGCAGACTTGATTATCATTCAAGTGAATCAAAACATTTAGTCATCCGCAATTAGCGATCTAACTGCTGACTGCTGACGAAGAATATAAGTTGAAACTGATTATCAATAGTTATTTAATTCAAGCAGTAAATTGAGTTGTTTTAATCGAAAGGAGTAGACGTTTAGAGAGGGTTGTTAGACTACGAAACAATGACAGATTTCAGAGGTGTAAGTAAGCAAGTACCTTCATGGTTATCTGGTAAGCGACGAAACTCTGTAATGTTATAATTGCTCAATTGTGATAACAGAAAAGATTTGAAAGTGAATGGTAACAATACATCAGTAATGTTTCCTGAAATGGCCTCTAACAGTTTGTTTATAGGCAGAAGTGCAAGATCTTGAGCTAATTCCTATATATATATGTGAGCAACCATATATTCCACTCTCAGGCTTGCTTGACGTTTTGTATGATGACGCCCACAAGTACATCCTGGTCAAAGATAAGGAGCAGATGGTTGGTTATATTGAGAAAAAGGTACTGATAGAAAGTATGGAAAAGCTTCCAATGCAGCTAAATCAGACCATCAATGAAGTTATGGAAAAGTATGATGCTAAAACAGTACTGACACCGGTAACTCCACTGGAAGAGGTTGAAGATTTTCTTGTTAATAATTCCCTTGCTATTATAACTGACTCCGATAGAAAATTTGTGCTAGGAACAGTAAGCCGACAGGATTTAGAAAATTACATCAAGAACCGTCCTTTTCTAGGGGCTACTGCAAATTCAAAWACTCCTCCACGATGACGGTAATAATGGCGTTGAAAGGAAAACGAAATATTGAAAACAATAGCAGTGAATTACTGGATATATCTTTTTCCCTGGTATACAGTTGAAGAGCTTTATAAATGCGTAGTACAGATCTAAATAGAGGCCTACGCTCACTTAACCATTCATTCAATCGATCATATAAACAAATTTAGAGAAGAATCGCCAATTACGAAAATCTTTCTCCTGCACATTTCATTCTCTTGCATATCCATACATTTTAACATTGACCTTCTTCTATTAATTATTATTTATGATCACGTAATAGAATCAGTCTGAAATTCATTTTCAGTAAGGTTCATCCTAAAACTTAATGAGAATAAGTTTTTCAGTTTGGCCCAAAACAGTTAAAATTAATTTCCATAATAATAAGTATGACTTGTTTTAAACTTTACGCGTTGGCTTTAGAAAAGTTGTTGTGGGCAATGAGAATTGAGTTTCACCTTCGTTGAATAATAAATTCATCTAGTTTCGGGATTATGCGCTATTAAGCGAAATATTCACTCTTGTTCAATAGTTCTTATATACAATCGACATATCGTTATAGATCAACTGGATGGTCTTAATTATATCTGAAAATCCATCTGATTGAAAAGTTGATTAGAACAAAATAGATGAATCTTGTAGAATGATTTTGGAGTAAAATGAAGTGAATCATGATTTAGTAGCTAACTGGTTCGTTTCAAAAGGGATCCTCATATTACCAGCATTGTGAACTCAGCTAACGGTTTGGCCACATATAGTTATGTAATTTGCCTGGATAAATAAAAATAAGAACACCTAATATGTGGCGTCAAACCAATCACAATACAGAGACTCTCAAGGCTTATCAAGATCTATTGAAGTAATCTTGTTAGAGATCCACTCAGTCTGTTCCCCATCTGCTAAATATTATCTTCACAAGCTTTCTCCTTCTGCAATAATTTTAATAATTTAGTTATTTATTTTAGTTTCAACCCCGCAACAAAAAACTGGGGGATTCATCTAAAAAGAGGAGTAATGTTGAAAAAATTAGTTGCCTTAAGGCTGCAAACTTAGTTAAATTAGATGGGAGTACAGTTGATGAGCTAAACTGCTTTACATCTGTTATCACCAACATTATCTTTCTAATCGTTTCCTAAATTTCACCTTCGAAACGCGTCGTTGAAATAAAGTTTACTTAAAGGCACCAAAAACTTTCCACTGAGGAGTAGCTCCTGCATGTATCTCAAGTATTACATGACAAGTTCAGTTAAAGCGGGTGAATCATCATGCTGGCCATCGATCTTTCAGCCTGACTGCACTGCACCGCTACAATATTGAAAAAAGTAATGCAAGATGACGATCAAATCTACAACCTTATGAAGCTGATTAGTAGTTCTTCTTTCTTTTTCTTTGTTTCAGAAGCTGATTCATTATCCATAATTCAAATGTCTTCATTTCCATTCACATTGCTAGTTTCCCTCAAACATACATTGTTTATCTTTAGATCAACGTTATTGGCTTTTTATTTGTTTCTCGAAATAGCAGCGAGTGAACTAAGTTAATAATTAGTTATTTCAGTTGAAATGTTGTGTGAAATTGCACATAAAATTTTGCTAAAATAGCTTCCCTAATTTCATTGACGATTTGAAACTCTTTGATAAAAAAATTAATGATTATATCAACAACTAATTATCTAGAATTTGATGCAGTTTCTTCAATATTCACCTAAATAAAGAAATCTGAAACAAAATTACGATACCTTGCATAATATACATGTCTGAATGGTATTTACAAATATTGGAGTTTGAATGTTTGTTATACAATTATGAAACAATATGGAATGTTGATGCTGGCGCTCCACAGGAAACGGTAGAGATAAAGGTCAAGTAGAACAAATGCGCAAGAGAAAATCTCGGCAATGAAATAAATGAAACGTTTTGAGAACCAAAATGTAGATATAAAGTTAGATAAATTTTGCTTTTCTTTTTCGTTAGCTTGAATCGATTTTGTTGGTGCTCAACATCAAAGTTCTATGGTGTTGAAGGGCGAATACCCCATATTTCATATCTGCAGATCTGCTACTATTGACAGCTCAACATCAACCAAGTTTGTTGGCAGTGAAAGCTCTGCCCATAAATCTACAACCGAAACCTTCACTAACGTTAAAGGCTACATTACACTACATTGCCTGCAATGAGCCAACTGGCATTTCTGTTTTGATGATCGTAAAACAAACACTGTTGAGAAGAGGCCCATAAAAGTATTCCTAAGCACAGCAACCAAAAAAAGGAACAAGTAATATAGGTCAATAAACTTATTACGTATTCACAAGTCTTTCACCAACTTTTCACTCTCACCACTAACTGTGCAAATAACAACAATTCATCGAAACGGTACCTCGTGGTACGTTTCTAGAGATAGAATTTCCCACTGCTCACAGCTCATGTAATTTACGATGCATACAGTCTGCATATTGACCACCTAATCACTAATCACATCAAATTCCAGCTCATTTCGATGATCATTTTTCATAGAGTTAAGGTTTATTTTCTTCTCCATTTTGGCAATAACCCTAATAAGATTAAGGTTTTATTGTCTCTGAAAACTTCTATTCATTCTACAAGTCATGTGAATCGAGACGCGAAGCCTTCCAAATAAGCGCACATGGCCCTTTTTTTTAAAAGTTCTCATAGAATACGAACACTTGTAGTCAGAGTTGAGGTTATCGTTGCTTATTATGGTCATTTACTGAAATCCCCAACTGTTATATCGAGAAGTAAGTGCTTACTCACTAAGGCTGATTAGAACAGATAATCATCTATGTTGAAATAATCTATGAGTCGATAGATCTATTGCTCGTTTATTCAATAATGATAACTAAGTGAAAAGTATCGAGTGGCTTTCGCAATATTAATCATTCAAGGGAAGTTTTTTTGTTACAATAAATACTTTTTTACTTTCTATCTATATGACCCAAGTAATGGAAGATGAGCCACCTAATTGATTCAAACAAGCATTCCGATAAGTTCCTCAGTTTTTCTCATCTTTCTATCTCTAGGTCTATTTCATCGTTAAGACAAAATATTTTTCTTATTTTAAATTTATTGATTTCATATTCTTTTGACATTCACAGCTAGTTCACGTGAAGACGCATTTTCTGATTCTGACTGTAGGTCACTAAGAGCGATCTACTCACTCTAGTCCTTTCAACAAACTAACCTTTCAATAGATGTTCTGAATAACTATTTTTTATGGATCAGAGCTCATAAGAAAATTTATCTTTTAATATTATAAACTATAGATTTACTCTATACTCTTCTGAATAATAAGGCGTTAACACTCCATTTTTCAAAGTTTATGGACCTTTTTATTTTCGCTTGATGGGTGAGTCGCTCATTATGCCCTCAAACTTTGTAGGGCTAAGAAATAGTAAGATAATGATAATAACATGCTCATCCATCAATTCAAAGTTAAGGTTTACAATTAAGTTTTCATTTAGCTCACAGTTTCTCAAAGATTCTTCACCCCTAAATTCAATTAACTGCTGATTTTCATAATGGCGTATTAAAACTTCAAGTGTGTCTACAGTTAGAAAAGTGGTTTTTAGTAAGATAATTTATTGCCGTTATTGTTTCAAGTGTTTCCGTCACATTTCAAGGATGATACAACAAAAGGAACAAATATTCGGTAAGAGAAATATTCACCATCATTTTCTATCGAGATTTATGGCAAAATTGTGGTTAGACATGTAACTTTTCTACCACACGCGTTATCAGCATAGTTTGAGACCTATCGTACTTTTTTATGTTTCCTTGCTATGGATCAAAAGAAAGCCAGACACCATAAATGAAAATTAGTGCTTGTAACTCTAATAAGTAGATTTAATTAGTTAGTTTCAAGATACACCTTCAATGGTAATCAATGCATCAAATAAACTTCAGATTTGCAAATAAAGTTGCGCATGATAAAACAATTCAAAAATAATTTCCTCAACTTTATTCAACAAGCAAACTTACACTAATACCGAATTTTGAGCTATGGTGTAGGGTAAAACCTTTTTCTTGCTTTGTTCTTGTGATACGCTTTTTCTTGTATCTTTATCTTTCTCTCACTTGTCTGTTGGTAGTTATGATCATGAGCAAGTTGTATTTGAGAGAGTATTTGTTAGTCTTAATAGTTTGGGAAGCTTTTGATCGGTAGAAGTTCTTAAGCACAATTTGTATTGCATTTTGGTAGCCCTATTTGCTGTCTTTGAAGCAAGATCTAGTGGCACTCATTGATTTTGAGGGAAATTTATTTGCCAACAGAAAGCTACAAATCAAAGCAGCAAAGATACATTTTATCAAAGGAATCTTCTTAATTGACACATAAGAAGACCTGCGATATAACAAAACAAAACAAAACCAAGAACAAAAGCATTAAAAACTTGTATATAACATATAGTTAGTTGTTCCTATTCATTGATTAGAATTTGAGCATCCACTGTTCAATCCATTCGACCCAGCAAGAGAGATAGAGTCAACAGACATCGTCATCACATCATAAACTACACACTTGAGCTCACAAAAATTACTACAACTTGAAAAGTTATTTTTATCTTCAACTTGACTGTTTACTTGATGATTAGAATTCTTTTCTGAGAACCATAATCGGTCCCCCAATATCTATCACTAATTTGACGTTATAAATTTAGTTTTAACTAGAGTTGAGGATTATTAAGAGACGATTATTCTATTATCATTATAATGCCTTATACTCCGCCATCATCACTATCACTCTCTGCCATCAATAGCTGTGAATTCAAGCAAAGACCTACTAACCCTAAAGTATCACCTACCGGCTCAGATCTCCATCATGTGGAATCATTGAGTTCGTTAAACTCAATGAGCAATGATTCGACGTCATCTTCTCCTTCATCCTCGATTTCTGCATCCTCCTCATCATCATCTCTAAGTTCAACTGACACTTACTCTGACTCTTTCTACAGGTCTAATATGAACCAGAAAGCCAAACTATCAGTGCATCCAACAAGTTTACAAGTTCGCGCTTCACCTTCAGTACAAAAATCTTTAACTCCTGTATTGACAACTGGATTTGTTGATTCATTATCTCATGAAACCAGCTCTGTATCATCATGCTCATTTTCAACAAATTCTTCGGACACCTACACTTCGTCCAACACTTCATTGGATACAATGATTGGACCACCTTCTAATTTGTCATCAGAGAGTTTATCTTCTCCTCAATCTGCTAGAACAGAAACTCCAGATTTTAATGATTTTGGTGACAATGAGTCAACATCTTCTTCTGGAAGCTCCAAAACAGTTCGTCCTAATCTCATTAGAAAGAAATCAGGTGAACTAGTTAAATCATCTCTCAAACTATTTCCTCTAAACAGGTCTGCATCAGTTCCTCCTTCAAAATCGGTTCATTTTGACTCAAATCACCTAGTTGATGTTCGACGATTTTCTCATCTGGAGAGACCTATAGCTGTTTCTGCTAACTCAAGCCCCAACAGAGAACGGGCTAAGTTTCACTGGGGATCGGATTCAGATAACGATTCCAGTGAAGACGATTCATACTATGATGAAGATGAAATCGATGAGGATGAAGACTACAGCTCCAAATCAGGTTCTAGTTTCGATGATTATGAAAATTATGAGACTGTTTGGGCAATTGGTACCCCAAATTTCCCCTCTAAACGATATTATAACCAAGAGATCTATTTGGATAAGTTATCATTGTCTGATAATGGATTATATCTTGTTGGTAACATATACGTGAAGAACATTGCGTTTCAAAAATACGTTTGTGCTAAATACACTTTAGATTATTGGAAATCAGTCACCGAATTTGAAGCTCATTATAATGATGATCCAATGATGAAAGATAGAATTCCCAATTATGACCCTTTCATCTTCAAATTATGCCTTGATGATCTCCCTAGAGGTGCCTTGAAATATAGTTCAATGTTTCTCTATCTGAAATACAGTGTAAATAATCAAACGTTCTATGATAACAATAATGGTTACAATTACCAAATCGATTTCACCAAGGTACCTAAAGTCAATAACAAGAGCAATGGCCGGTTCTCATTCGGAAGTTACGGACCAAAGGAAAAGAGTGTTATCCCATCAAAACTCAGAAGRTCAAGAGTTGGAGATGATTTTTCACTATTAAACATCAGTGAAACATCATCTTTCTTCTCTGATAAAATTGCAAATGATTTCAGTAAGAAACTATCGTTGTCAAATACTTCATCACCAAATAGGAACAAATCAACTCCTTCTCTACCTTCTTCAAAGACTGATTTCAAGTTTTCCCCGAATAATAGTTTGAATGCTACTACTACTATCACTTCTGGACCTTCATCACCTGAAAAAATTATGAAACCATCGTATTCTAGTTTCGCCTCTAATTTTGGACATGAGTTTTGCGGTGCCTCTGGTAACCACGATACTGTTGCTAGCTCAGGATTCGGCTATGTTCACGTACCTCGTTCTAGTAATGTCGTCAATAGTGGGTTGAACACTTTACAAGATGGTTCCAAACCATTGCAGTCGTTTATTAAAGATCCTAGTGGATCAAAACTGGACTCCGACTCTTATAGAAGTCTTCTAGAAAGTTATTGCTTTTATCAAGGTCAGTCTATCTCGAATTGAACTGTAATGGGTTGATGAACCATTTTCTTCACTAGCACATCATTTCATGATTAGAACTATTAGTTTTATAATTATTATCGTCAAATCACCCCATCATCATCATCACTATCATATTATCATCATCACATTATTATGATATCACATTACATCATATCATTATCACATTATAGCAAGCTACTAAAAGTCATACATCATTGTATTGCTTCTAAATGAAACAACGAAATGGGAGAAAAGGAAGAAACAGGGGCGCAACCATTTTTTCATTATTGCCAAATATGAATAGACTTCTAGGTGCATTTTGGCAATGGATCAGTCTGTTCGATAATTCAACTATAACACCTCTTTCATCTCTTTTGTATCGTTGCTTRGTCAACTCACTCAGATTCTAGTATATTTTGATTTCTGAGTTTTAACTGTTGGCGACAACAAAAACATGTTCAATCAGCATTTGTTGAAGGATAATCTATCAGTTGGAGAATCTCCTACAGCGTGCATTGTGTTTATTTTACTTTAACATTTATCCTTCATTTGGATCTCGATTTTCCAAACAGTTTATCCTTTCATTCAGTACAATTCATAATCTGATTTGTTTGTTGATCCATGTATCAGTGAGAGTCAGTTCCACTCATCTTGATATTCATACTTTATTTCATTCACTTTGTTTAAGTTTTTCATTTTACATTGTTTCCTTTCCTTTTGTTTTTTCATTTTCTTCCTTATTCTATTCTCTATATTTTCATTCCTATTTGCTTGTCTCTTATTTATTGTATCATGTTAGTTTAATCTTTCTTTAAGGATTAAACTACTTAACGGTTAGGTTGGGATCGGAATACAAGTTTTGTCCGGTTAGTATATGTTACTGACAAACTACGAGGTTAATATTATTTTATTTTTGCTAGATTTATTTTTAATAGAGTTCAAAATTGAATTGTGACATCAGTTTTATTACTGTTATGTAGGTATGGTGAAACAGCAAGGGTAATAGATCCCAAAGTGTGTAAACAGTGTGTATACCTTTGTCAGTCTAGTCACACTTATAACTTCAGGAGGATGCAAACATAATGTGAGTATCATCATACTTTCATAATGGAGATATTTGCAATGCAAACATAATGTAAATATCTTCACAGAAAAAAGATGATAAATCGATAATAGTCAAGACGCCAAAGAAATAATATTCTTTTTTTAAATTAAAATCAGACACTGATATATATACAACTTTTCCATAGTATTTGTATGTGATGTACACCTAGTACTTGATATATTACATATTTTAACCAATCTAACGAGGCAAATGACCAGGGAAATTGCCAACTCGGTAACTAAAGGAAGTTATGTTAGTATATGGTTATTCTGCTTCAGAAGAGCTGGAAGATGACTTTCGAATTGAAGTAGAAGATTTTTAAGCGYAGCGAGTCCAAGCCTTGCATTATGACAAGTCGTAGCTATTTAAGAAAAACAAAGCTAATACATACTCCAAATGAACAAAAGCTCTTTCAATCATCGGTAAAGTCTCAATGGCGTATTGAATGGCTTCACCAATATCATGACTATCTCTTACATTGAGATTAGAATCCAAGACAACATCAACTTCAACATTCACGTTATCACCAGCATGGTAAGCATTGAGGGCTGTGATTTGTTTGACCGATTCAGCAAACCTAGCGCATAGATATAGAACAACTTGTCTATCCTCAGGATCTGCTGAAGCACCTGTAAGGTGTTCAATATGCTCAACAGCACTGGAAATCACTGGTTAGTTTTCGGAATAATCAAACACTATAGACTATACATGAAAGATATCCATGTCAATGACATGGTAACATGCTTATCAATAAAAACTTAACATACGTTTGAGACCAAGAGTAGATTATATAACAAACAAGGAACAAGGCTCCACTTGGATCAACCCACCATAAGTCAAAATAATAACCAACGACAGGGAAAATAATAGAGAATGTGCTAAAAATCGATAGTTAGTAAAGGTACCGGACATAACATAACTTCTAATTTCCGCTGGTGCATACGTGGATTCCTTTGACCATTCAACTGTTAATTGAAAAATAGCAAACATACTTAAAAACAATGTCAGTCTCAGCATCTTGAGCTAAAGCCTGAACTGAGCTTGACTCAATTGAGTTGCACCAGAAATATATAATCAATTTAGCAACAATTGTGAGTAACATAATGATGATTGATGAAACACCAACAACAACTGGAGTATGATTATTATGGATAAGTCTTTGCAGCGCTTCGGATCCAACTTGGATAAATGACACACAAATAATGACTGAGAAAACCAAAACACCAATAGGTTCAAGTCTTGTCCTACCAACAGGATATAAATGAGCGTCTCTATGTTCGACTAATCTATTAGAAGTCCAGATGATGAATGTTGATAAAAAGTCCAAAACTGAGTCAACTAAAGATGCGATAACTGTCATAGAGTTTGTCAAGAGTGCTACTGCTGCTTTAGCAATCAATAAAAAGAAATTAACCGCGAAATTGACCATGATTGCAAAGAATACAATATTGGAATTCTCTTCTTTATTGAATCCTAACAGTGGGGCCCCTTCTTCGTCAATGTTACCAGGAACCGCTCTAGATCTTGACCCTGATCCTTGAGACTCTAACGATGTATTACTTTCATTGTGGCCTGACAATCCTCGGTCATGCAAGTCGCTGCCATATGTTTTCAACATTGATATTTGAATACCGGAGTCTAATAACCTATCAATTTCAATGTACCTTTGAATAATTTCATTTTGTTTCTCATAGAACTGCCTTACTTTTCTCCCACATTTTTGTAGCTCTTCATCACTTTTCAAATACTTAACCCAGTCGTATAAAGGTTTTGAGTTACCAACCAGCTTGAAAGGCCTCATTTCAAGAAGCGATGTATCGATAATGCTTTGACGGTAAGATTTTGACATTGTTGCAAGAGAATTTGAACTCTGAAACTTCCTTTCTAATGCTATGATTGAAGCTCGATGACCTGAAGACACCGAGCCGAAAGAATCGACAAATACTGAATTATGGCGGGTACGACTCATCTCCGAAGGCTGTAATATTTGTTGTTGATATCCCTGTTGTTCTGGTCCTAGTTCTTCTTGGTGTTGATTATGATGAGCAGTGGATGCAAAAGGGGAGATGTTCTCACTCATTGCATTAAGAGTGTTTCAAACAAATAACGCCTCTAGAAAAGAAAGACAACTTCACTGAGAGCGTAATTGACCCCTGAAACAACCTATATGTAAAAATTATAACTTCAGGTCCCTCCAAGTAAAACGTGAGAGTGAGAAATAAAAAAAAATTCTTGAAAAAGCAATAATATTGTGTGGGTATGGTATGCACTATACTAATTAGTGGTTGGATGTCTCCTTATTACATGCACTATATGTCTCACCTTTCTCTAAATTTTCTGGGTATTGGCTGTTCTCTTTACCAAGTATTCAAATACAATTTTTTCTGAAGTCAATTGGGAGCAATTATYTTCGTTTAAGACAGTGGATTGCTTGAAATTTACTACTGACGATTGCTCTATAATCAGTTCTATACTTATAAATAAGCAAGTTTCTTAAAGGTTGAATGCTTCATTTTCTCACGCTCATCTTTTTGTTCTTATTGAAATCTTGTATCCGAATTTTTTAAGTTTTTTGAAAGTAAGTTTTGGATAACATACTGAGTTTGTCTAAGAGTACATAATGGTATATAAGGTTTGAACGTTTTTCTATTAATTGTTACCATTATTTGGTTAAAGTTCGGGTTTTGTTGCAAATAAGTTAAGTAATGTACTCAAAATCGTTAGCCTGCTGCTGCATTGTGATGAGGGAGGAAGGCAATGAAAGAAGGAGGAACTGAAGATGAATGGGAAGATGAATAAATGAATGAAGATTGGTGTAAGCCATAAGTATATGTCTTAAAGGAATTAAGAAGGACATATATGTTTCATGGAAATAGTATAACTAGATTGGAAATAAAATAGACAATRTGAAGAAAAGTAATGGAARATAAATCGAGAGAAACTCTGGCAATTGATCGCGACAAAGAGACAACTACATATTGTGATGAACAGGAGTAACGGCTTGCAGATCCAGGACATTGTTTTTAGGTAGAACTATTCTTTTGATTAACATACACACATAGATATATAATCATATATATATATATATATATAACGAATATATTCGTTCGAAATTAGGATGCCTTTTGAATTGAGGCTTCAGAAGGTCGTCAATCAAAATGTAGTATTCCGGTGCTATTGATGCTTTCTTAATTGAAAACAGTATTCAAACCGCAAACTTGTTTCCCAACTGTTTTTTCAAGGCAAACAATAGACATGTCACCAATTCGAAAACAAAAAAAAACGGTTGGATTTTATGCCTTATTTGAACTACATCATCTCTCAACCTTGTTTATTCATCAATTTCCATTACCTTTGCGGTGAACTGAGACGTGGAGAAGAACAAAACTCGCGAATGTCCACACATTAAGACAGGTTTTTCCCAATAAGTTAAAACTAAGGGTATTGACTTCCATGTAAAGGAGCACGCCAWTGATCAGGTTGTACTGAAAAAACTCGATGGATCGACTTGTGCCAGTTTTGGACTACAATCTTTCTCCCAGAGAAACTAATCGTTACGATATGATTACAAGTTATAAAAAAACAAAATCTCAGGAAGGATGAGATTCAATGTGAGGTCTATAAAACAGTATTGGCTCGAAGTCAGACCATCATTCAATCGATAGTACCTCAAGCTGAAATGAGAATACTCGTAATTTTCAGCCAGTTACTCAGTAAACAGCTAGATTATTATTCATAATATTTAGAAACCATCATTCTTATTGTCTACTGATGTAGAACTGACTTCAAAATCATTCTCTGACTAGCGACGCCAGCAATCTAGCTTAAAACAACTTCTATGACTGTGTGAAGTAGAAAAAATTCAATTATCAAACTGAACAAGCCATCATAAATCCTAATACTTTTATCATTAACCCATCAACCAATCTTCTATTATCCAACTCTCCAGCTTTTCGTTTAAGCCTCATCTACCATTGCTAGTAGTTGCATCTTTCCACCTTTCTTTATTTTGATTACATAATTATATATACAATCTCCCTGTAACATCAAGTCTCATTCCATCACAACTCATTTTAACATCACGTCTCATCCCTTTATTTTCTTCTACCAAAGTACTAAAAAATTTTTAGTATGAGGATTCTTTATCACAAACAATACAAAAAAACATCTGCTCTATAATATCAAATCATCATTTGTATTAGGCGCTAGCTGTTATGAAAGAGACAATCAAGTTGAGCAATTAACATTTATTCACTCAAATAAACTGATAAAATATCACACGATCAGGTAGGCATCTTCTTTACTTTAGTTATAGCATACCATTACATAGACTATTATCAACAGATCAGAATAGTTTATTTCTGCTTCTTCTTTCTCAAACTTCCAGAGAAAAAGGAGACCCTAGCAGCACTTTACAATGGCAGATACTTTTACTTCTACGGAGAATAAACCCTTAGATTCAAAGTACGTCGATGAAACAGTGAGCTTTGATTCATACAATCTAGACCCAAGGCTATCTCAGTCCTTGGCTAAACTTGGTTATGTTCATCCTACATTAATTCAGGCAAATGCTATCCCACTGGCTATTCAAGACAAAAAAGATATCATTGCTAAAGCCAAAACTGGCTCAGGTAAAACTATAGCGTATTTGATTCCTATAATTCAAGCTTTACTGGAATCTGAACGTCAATCAAGCGGTACTGATAATGAGAAAGCAACTAAGGCACTTATTTTAGTTCCTACAAGAGAATTGAGTGAACAAGTAACGAAAACTATCGAAAGCTTGTTGAAAACATGCGAAAAGGCAATAAAAGTAGTGAATATTGCAAGAAATGTTTCAGATTCAGTTCAGAACTCTTTGTTGGCCGAATTTCCTGATATTGTTGTAGCCACCCCCAGCCGAGCTATCAATGGTATCAATTCTTCTTATTTAGAACCAAACGATATTCAATTCTTAGTCATTGATGAAGTAGATTTGATTCTCAGTTATGGTTATGAAGACGATTTGAATGGGTTGTCAGAAAGATTACCGCTGAAGAAAACTATTCAGACATGGTTAATGAGTGCAACTATCAATGATGATATAACTACATTGAAGAATCAGTTCTGTAGATCTCCAGCTATTATAAAGCTACAAGAAGATGAAAACGACACTAACAACCTTGTTCAATACTACTGCAAATGCACCGAGCTTGACAAGTTCTTACTGGCTTATGTGATATATAAACTGGGTCTTGTCAAAGGTAAGAGTATTATATTCGTTAACGATATTGATAGAGGATACAAGCTCAAGTTGTTTTTTGAACAGTTTGGAATAAGAAGCTGTGTGCTCAATTCTGAATTACCTATCAATTCGAGAATACATATAGTTGAAGAGTTCAACAAGCATATATACAATTTGCTTATTGCTACTGATGAGTCTGATTCCCTTGATACAGAAGAGCAGCCCGAACAAACAGAACAAGCTGAACAGCCAGAACAAATAAAACAAATTGAACAACCAGAGAAAACAGAAAAATCAGAAGAATCAAATGTCTCATCTACAAAAGGTGCAAAACCTCAACAATCCCACARGGCTAAAAAGTCCAAATCTGAATACGGAGTTTCCCGAGGTGTAGATTTCAAAAACGTGGCTTGCGTATTGAACTTCGACCTTCCAACGTCTTCAAGAGCTTATATTCATAGAATTGGAAGAACCGCTAGAGCAGGCAAATCAGGTATGAGTTTATCATTTGTTGTTCCCAAGGATCAATGGGGAAAACATAAGCAATCATCGGTTGCCACAGCAAGAAAAGATGAAAAAGTATTATCTAGAATAATCAGAACTCAGCAGAAACTAGGCAATGAGATATTGCCTTATGCTTTTGATATGAAGCAAGTTGAAGGCTTCCGATATAGAATGGAAGATGCTTTCAGAGCTGTGACGAAAGTATCAGTGAGAGAAGCAAGAGTGAAGGAGATTAAGAATGAGATTATTACATCCGAGAAGCTCAAGCGTCATTTTGAAGAAAATCCCAGCGATTTAGCTAATTTACGTCATGATAAGGAAGTCCATCCTACAAGAGTTCAACCTCATATGAAGAGAGTTCCTGATTATTTACTGCCTGCTGGAGCACAGTCTACTAAGAAGATTGGATTTGTTCCTTTCCATAAGAACGGTGGTAAGCATAAAGTGAAGAAAGGTGGTAGAAAAGGGAGAAGTAGGAAAGCCGATCCTCTGAAGTCCTTCAAGGGTAAATGAGATTAAGAGGCTAATGGAGGTGAATGAAAGATAGCAGCAAGGCAGAATAGTAGAAATTAGTAATGAGAGTGTAAATCGTTTACAGAGTGGGAGCATTTATGGTAGAGTTTACAGCAGAATGTAATAAATACATAAGATATGTTGTGAATAGTAGATCGTGAATGATAGTAATAGTAAGAAATGGTTGTATTATATTTAAGTGTGATATACTACGTACTAATATTCTAGCTATCAGTAGTAGAATATGGAACTACTAAAAGAGAACAGAACTTAAGAGAACAGAATTTTCAGTATACTAGTATTAGTAATGGGAATATTGACATAGATTAATATTACATCCTTTGATACATTGCTAATATTGTCACTGATAAAATCAGACTAAACCAACAAGAATCAGATAAAATAGTTATAAGCAAGCATAAGATAGAATCATATGAACGTAGAGGTTAAACTGCCATATTTGATTTTAAAGCTCTATTATTTAAAGAAGTAGGCTAATCCATTCTATGTAGTCTGAATTTAAGAATTTAGGGAATCAAACCACTAACTAGCTATTATTGCTGCTGTTGCCGTAGTTCCTAAGAGAGATAACCCATTGACGAGAATTGAGAAAAAAATAAGTATAAGTATAACAGTGTAAATAACCAAACAAACAACAACGATTGTTTAAGTATTGTCAAAATATGAACCCAGAAAAAATTAGGAATTAGCATGAAAAATTACTGACAATTGGATGCCAGATCATTAATGAGAATAGCAAAAGTAGCAATTAGCAAGTAATAAGTAATAAGCACTAACTAATAAGTAATAAGTAATAGTAAGCCAATATAGTACAATATAAGTTTATGCTGTAAGTCCCTTTGAGAGTAAAATAATTGGTAAGCATGTGAGTGATTCTTATTAACAGATAGTAAGATAATAACAACACAGTAGCAACAGTAATAGGAAAGTAGAAACTCTATTGATCATTCATAAAAATCTCCTCTATTCATTCATTTGCATATAAATATAATCATAGATAAATTTCCTACTCTCCTGCTCCCTGCTTTCTTCCTCCTCAAGCATAGTCAGGTGCCAATCTTTCAATCTGCTCTAATGTAATAACTCCTGTAGCCAAATCGTCTTCCAGCGCTTGCAAAGCTATTGCTGCAACAGATTGACTACTCAACGGACGTTTAATCACACCATCAACTCCTAGAAATCCTAATGGCCCATTCTTATTGAAAACAGTCTTACCAATAGTAGCAACTGTTGAAATTCCTGTAGCCACTTGAGTTCTAATACTATCAAAGTTCTCTTGCTCGTCATACATAAAACCAGGTCTCAGGAAGACAGACCGAAGAGACTGTAGAGTGCTCAATTGCTTCTCAGCTTCAAGCTTACTGTTGATATATTCAGGTAGAAATCTGCTCACTGCTGTATCAGCAGAAATATATAAAAAAGGCTTCTTGGGTCCATTTGGTTCAATAGTATTAGCAAATTCCTTTGCAAGAATAACTGCTGATTCAGTATTGATTTTCCGATAGGAGCTGGTCACAGTCTTCTTCATAGGATCAGAGCCATTAACCAATTGGCATAGATAGCTTGATGCAGCCGAAGCAACAAGAGCAGCAGGGGAAGAAGAGGACGAGTTGAGAATTGATTTATAATCGCTTTCCAGAAGGATTCCCATTGAATGGACAACAGCATCAGTCTCTTGTAGATGTTGATGATAAGTATCCGGTTTGAAGATATCACCAGATTGCCATGAGACTTTTTCCAGCCATGAAATGTCACCGATCTTAGATGTGCTGATGTTGATATCTGGCATCTGCCCTTTACGGCTATAGTATGTTAGTAGAAGAAGAGGGAGAAGGAAAGAGAGAAGAAAAAGAGAAGAGGGAAGTATGACAGAATGAATTAATCATCAAGAACTGCTGTCCTGCTAACTATTGATAGCCTATCTTCTATCAATAGACCTTTCGGATTCATTCTTAGTAAAACAGTGGTATAACTGTTTAGCAAGACAAATAATCCCATTTCAATTGCTTCTCACACTGAATATTGTACCCGTTCTTCTCGTAGTTTTTACAGTTAATCTACTATGCAGTATCCTGTTTCAGCCATTGAATCTGACCTGATATATTCTCAATAGCTGACGACCATATCAATTAAACCAGTTCAGAAAAAAAAATTATGCCAGACAGCAAATGAGCATAAAAGCAGGAAAGTTAGGGATAGGCGACACTGTAAGGTCATCGATCACCTTTCTAGCTCGTTATGTTCATATTAATTCCTCTGACGATAGTATAATATATACGGTAAAGTAAATTTAAGCACTTTCAGCTGTTTTATCATAAAAACAGGTTTTCTTTTCTTCTTGCTATTAATTCTATCATTCTTCATTCCTTATTCCATCATTCATTTGATCGATCGATCACTATGCTTACCTAATAGATGTCACATTCCAACCTTTAGAAACAGCTCTTTGACAGATTCTTTTACCTGTTGATGATAATTGGTTAATATTCTAAAGATACAAGCATCAGAAACATCTATCAACAGCTTCTGCTGCCATCTCAGCTCATAATCTATCATACCTAAGAAACCTGCTCCTCCAAATACTACAAGATTGGGCATTTTTCTCAATAGATTAACCGCCGTAGTTCGGCACAGATATGTGTGTTCTTACAATAAAATCAGTACAGTTGAGCCTTCTATTGTGGGAATAAATAGAAGGCAAGTTTGCAATATTCGATGAATATATTTCTTGCTTCGTTAGTTGGTAGAAAGTCGAGATATCTCTATTGATTGCAGTGATTGAGTGATTGATAGGCCTGTAATAGGCAATTGACAAACAGGCTTACAGAAACTGATTATAGCCTGCGGTAATGGATACCTTAGGGATAGCAAACAGACAACTAATATAACCTTTTTTTTCAACCTAACTCACCCTGATTCCGTTTTGCTTTGTAGTTGCTGGAATCTGGTGAACAGTTTGTCAGTTCTTTCATCACCTGAGCAGAGCAGTTTGAATGGTGAAAGGAAAAGTAAAAGGAAGAGAAAACGAGAGATGATGGATCATAGAATTAGGGTTAAGGTTGGGGTGCTTTTACATGAAAAAGATTGAGTCTGAAAAGGAAGGTCTAAGTGAGTTAGCARGAAGAGGTGGAGATTGAAAGAGATTTGATACTATGATGAGTGGGGTATGTTAGAGTGTGATTCTGGGATGATTCGGTGGAACAAATTGAAAGAGTTAGAGATAATGGTAGGAAAACTCAGATTACGGGCAGGGGTATGTTATTGAAGGAAAAGAAGAAAAAGAAACGGGTGTAAGCGAAGGGTACTAAAGTTTGAGAATTGTGCCATAGAATAGAAACTTAAATTCCCGTAAGCTTCATTGGTGATACATGCCTAATTGATCGGAATAAATAAATATACATGAAAAGTATAAAATTTTGTTAATAAATCTGTTAAATGACAACAGACAAAGCAATTGAAAGGTACCATTTAAAGAGTAGAGAACAATAGAGTTATTATGCTTTTGTTTTACCGCTTCACCCAAAGAGCACTTAACGTTCCAAACTTTACATAGACATTGCATAACTTGCCAAACCTAAAACTGTATCTATATCTTACTTCTCATATCACCACTACTTATGTTACGAMAATTTCTCTCTAAACAGCAGTAAGACAAACTAGTAAAAATAATTCAACGTATTCAGTAATTTCAGGTTATTTTACTCCATTAGCAGGTAAATTTGGTCAGAAAATTTACATCATCACCATCTTTAATAAGCTTCAGATGACTATGCACCATTCTGCATCATAATGCATCATCTCAACTCAATCTCACATGTTCCACTTCCCACATCGAGGAGATCTCTTCATCCTTTCACCAGTCACTATTACTATTAAGACTATGATGAAAATAGGCAAACGATAAGCACTTTAGAACAAATAGGTGCGAAAATTAAGGAAAAAACGATTTCTTTTACCTTGACTATCTTGATTGTTTTGTTTGATCAAATCAACTCGCAAGCAGGCGGTCAGATACACATGSATAGATGGCTGCTGTCTATGCTTGATAGTTCTCTTGTATCTGCCTTGTAATTWTTACTATTTAGCATTACTAGTCCTATCTTTACCAATAGTCAGGGCAACTGTTATTGTATAAATTACATTGACCTTAAACTGAAATCATCATCCTACAACCGACTCTTTAAAATGTCTCAAACCAGTGCCATTGCAGAAACCAATTTAAAGCTTCTGCCTTACTTCCAAAGCATAGCACCGTCATCATCATGCTCATTTGATGAAAGCACCATTGAAAAGTTTGAAATTGAACTGGAAACCTTGGGAAACTTGCTAAGAGAAGAGGACAATAGATCTCACAATTTGATACCTCAATTGATTGAACAGTGCATAGAAACTGCTGTGTTCTGCAGTGAAACGATTGCCAATGGTGTTGCTGACATCAACTTCAAGCCGTATGTTGATTTGGCTATGAGCAGCTTGAGAGTGCTCTGCAATGCAGCTGCTTATAACGAAAGAAATAGAGACATTCTAGAGAAACATCTACAAAAAGATCAGCAGTTTGGTAAGGCCCTTCTYTGGATTTATTCTCAGGATGTGTCAACCAGTAACACCATCACTGAGGCCATCAACGAGGTATGCGATAGAGTAACTGTACTATTAAAAAACTATTCATTAGATTCGAAGCAGCGAGGGAAAACCATTGGCGGATTCTTTATTCCCATTTTGAATCATTATATTTCAAGATTTCAGTATAACGCAGAAGAAAAAAACATAGATGAGATTTTGTTAGGGGTAGAGCTACTAAGCGGAATACAAGAAGACAGAGGATCTGACATAACCAGCCAAAGTATTCTAATATTGGTTGAACTGTTTGATAGGACATTAGACGTTAAAAATGGTGATTTAACAAGCACTGACGAAGAATTACAGGATGAAACGTTTGAAATACTATTAGTATTAACTAAGTTCATCGAACATCTATCAACTTCATATTACTATACATTTGAAACATGTCCTTCTAACGTGATTCAAGAGAATCTGTTTAGGATTCTGGCCAAGCTTGAAAATTTTTCATCACAGCGAAATATGCTTAGGTATAACAGAAGTGTTTTGGCTATTATTGGTGGAATCTCTGCTAATATTGAGAATAGTAACATCGAAGACAGGAGCTTGGCTATTGGGTATATTGATGATAAGCATAATGGATATGTCAGTTCAGCCGCTATGACAATTCTGTCGAATTCAATATCCAATTCTGAAAGTAAAGATGCTGTTATTGGTTTATTAGAAACGACTAATGTGGCATCAGAGTCTAGCTTGAATAATGATACTAATAATGGCGTCATACAAAGAATAGTGGCTGCGGGAGAGACGTTCAAAGATCCAGTACTGTTGCAATCATATTTCCATTTATTGAAGAATACTCTCACTTTTGACACTATAAATGCTCTGGAGTCTCAGAAAATACAGGATTCTTTGTTAGCAGCTATAGAAACGTGCATGTTCAATATGAAGTACTACGGTGGATTAGGAGCATTATTGAACAGCTTTCTAAAGAAAATGGTAGCGATTGGCAATAAGAAAGTTATCACGATCTTGATTAGGAATCCTAAGTTTGACTCTGGTGTTTTAGACAATCCTAATTTCGACGAAAGCTTCATTGATATCGAATGCTTGCTGATCAATAAATTGGTGATCTTTTCTAAAGGTGCTACATCCTCAAGACTAACTGAAGAGCTTGTGTTCAAGAAATTGTTGAGGCAGTTTATTCCTCAATTGGGAAATGCAGATACACTTTCCAARGACCCGCAGGGAGCACTTTTGCTGTTTGAATTTACCAAAACACTAGGAGTTCTCGTTGCTGACAGAAACATTAGAGAAGGGCTGCTGGAGACGTCAGAGAAGGAATTGACAGATTTCCTCAGTAAAATGTACAGAGTTTCACAGGATATGATACCCAATGATGGAAATCCTAGTAAAGCGTCTTTTAATACAATATTCGCTAACAATTTGCGGTTTATTGCTGGAAATATACTTGAAAGTTGTGTGCTTGAAACTATCAAAGGATTATGTAATCAGATATTGAGGAGTTAACATGGGCACAGGAGACGATACTAATGAATAAATGATGATGTGATATTATATTATTAATGCAAAGTAATACATGATTATGTAACCATATGACATGTAACGTAGAATAGCAAGTGAACATCATATCTGCAAGTACGTAATCACTTAGTAAGCTGATTATAAWAGCCATTTACGTCGATATTTTACCGAAAATATCACCATTTTGTTCCATATAAAACCTTATAGTCAACCCTCTAGCTAATCCTTTCTTCGCCATACCTTCTGATGATATAATCACAAAACCCACCTTCTACTAAGTTACCCTCCTCACGAACCGTAGGCACAAACCACAAAATTCACTTCTCATCACAATAACTAGCTGATAACAGGTATCCTTCCTTTTCTTCCTATCCACTATAATCATCTACATACTTGTTAAGTTAATCAATCAAGCTAAAGTAAATTAACCATTTGGAACCATTCAATTGAACCACCAATAAGGGTTTTGCTTTGCATTTGACTTTAGATTGCCGTTTCAGACATGTCTTCTGTAAGTATAAGCTTAGCAATTGAACGGACGATTGGTTGTATGTGATGAGCAGTGCATAGGAGGTGATGTGACAGGAAGGGTAAAGAAACTCTGTGAATATTTAGTAAAATAAGACAGAAACGCTGAATTATCTGGCAAGTACGAACGGAGATACTTTGGTGCTTTTGATCCTGCTGATGATTTATTGCATTKTGCATTTCTGCTGTTGGCAGCAGCTTGCTAGTTGTGCATATAGAACGGTAGGTATGCGTTGACAGCAAAATAAAGATAAGCGAACAGTTGAAAGTCTATAACATATTATTTGATACGATATTTTACACAGTGAAGGTGTATGCTATTTTGATGCTTGTAGTGCTGATTGCTGGTGATAAATCTGGTGGCAATAACACCGTATGCTATGCTAAGCAGCACTTGGTGTATGGTGATAGCCGAAGGATATGACGTTTGTATCCAAAAGCACTGTACTGTATTATTGTATGTACAATAGTAAGCGATGATAAGCCATTAAATGCACTGAAATGTAATTGGATGGTTATATTTGCCATATGCTGTATGCTATCATACCTGCTCAGAATGCTATCATCTGCTTAGTAATATCCAACCATGATGTGGTACAATGTTGATTTGTCATACTCCCAGTATGAAATTTACGTATTCAGACTACTGATCATATCACACTGATGGTAAAAGCATATAAAGCAGAAAATGCTCTATATATTACTGCATGCTTACTGTTTTAATCTGCTCTATTGCTGTCTCCTGTTATCCAACCCATATGCTAGACTACAGCTGCTCATCTATTCAACCATCCATTACGAACTACCAAACTCACATACATTCATACTAATACTAACAAACTACAGGATACTAACAACATGCAGGTCGACACTCCTGATGGAGAAATCGACGAATCTCTATACTCCAGGCAACTCTACGTGCTCGGTAAAGATGCCATGCAGAAAATGGGCAAATCCAACGTGCTTGTCATTGGATTAAAGGGCTTGGGCGTAGAAATAGCAAAAAACGTTGCCCTTGCTGGTGTGAAATCCATTGCTTTATATGACCCAGAGCCGGTAGAATTAACAGACCTCTCCACACAGTTTTTCCTGTCCCAGGATGATATCGGCAAACCAAGAGCCGAGGCTACCCGAGCCAAACTAGCTGAACTGAATCAGTACGTTCCAGTGTCTGTTATCACTGGAGAGCTAAACGAATCTGTCATAGCTAACTACCAAGTAGTAGTCGCTTCTAATACACCACTGGAAACCCAGGTGAATATCAACAACTTCACACATAAAAACGACATCAAGTTCATCTCTGCTGACATCAGAGGTCTCTTTGGCCGCGTATTTGTTGATTTTGGTGATAAATTCACTGTTGTCGATGACACTGGGGAAGAGCCCGTCACAGGAATCATTGCTAGTATTGATGAGGAAGGGACTGTTACGGTCTCGGATGAAGCAAGACATGGTTTACACGATGGTGCTTATGTCAAGTTCACCGAGGTTGAAGGACTCGACATCAACGATGGAACCCCTTATGAAATCACCACCAAGGGTCCATATACTTTCACTGTTGATGTGTCTAAAATACTAGGCAAATATATCAAAGGTGGTATCTTCACTGAGGTGAAAATGCCCTTGGATTTGACCTTTGAGCCCTTGATCAAACAATTAGAAGCCCCAGAGTACCTTATCTCTGATTTTGCTAAGTTTGATCGTCCTGGGCAGCTGCATTTAGGCTTCCAAGCCCTGGAACAGTTCTTCAACAAATACAATTATTTCCCTACCCCTTTTGACGAGGAGCATGCTACAGAAGTATTGAAATTAGCTAGCAACCTCGCTGAACAGAACCCTGCCATTCTTGGTCAGGGACAAGAAAATGTTCCTGTGGATGAAAAGCTGATACGTGAGCTTGCTTACCAAGCAAGAGGAGATATCCCAGGTATGGTTGCGTTCTACGGAGGTTTGACCGCACAGGAGGTGCTGAAAGCATGCTCAGGAAAGTTCCAACCTATTAAACAATGGTTCTATTTTGACTCTCTTGAGAGTTTACCTGTTAAGTTCGCGAGATCCAAAGAACTGTGCGCACCTATTGGTTCTCGTTATGACAATCAAATTGCAGTGTTTGGTAAGGAAATGCACGATGCCATTACTAATCTCAAGGTGTTCCTTGTTGGAGCCGGAGCTATTGGTTGCGAGATGCTGAAGAATTGGGCAATGATGGGCCTTGGAACAGGTCTGAATGGCAAAATCGTTATCACCGATATGGATTCTATCGAAAAGAGCAATCTCAACCGTCAGTTCTTATTCAGATCTAAGGACGTGGGGAAACAGAAAGCTGACTGTGCTGCTGCTGCTGTCATTGCCATGAATTCAGATCTCAGGGGGAAAATCGACACTAAACTTGAAAAAGTGGCCCCCGAAACTGAATCCATCTTCAACGATGATTTCTGGCAACAGCTAGATCTCGTGGTGAACGCTTTGGACAACGTAGAAGCCAGACGATATGTTGATAGAAGATGCGTCTTCTACCAGCTCCCATTGCTTGAAAGTGGTACCTTAGGAACCAAAGGTAATACCCAGGTTATTCTTCCATTTGTTACCGAGTCCTATTCATCATCACAGGACCCTCCCGAGAAATCTGTACCCATGTGCACGTTGCGATCGTTCCCCAATAAAATCGACCACACTATTGGCTGGGCAAAATCTTTGTTCTTAGGATACTTTACTGACAATGTGGAAAGCGTGAATCTCTATCTTTCCCAGCCAGACTTTGTTGAAAGCACCTTGAAGAGAACAGCCGATCCTAAGAGCATTTTGGAGTCCATCAAGGATTATTTAGTAGATAAACGACCATTGACATTTGAGCAGTGCATCTCTTGGGCCAGATTGGAGTTTGAAGCCAATTTCAACTGGAACATCAAACAGCTGTTGTATAATTTCCCTAAGGATTCTGTCACTACCACTGGCCAGCCATTCTGGTCAGGACCTAAACGTGCTCCTGACCCTTTGGAGTTTGATATCACCAATCCTGATCATTATGACTTTGTTGTAGCAGCGGCTAATCTTAGAGCTTATAACTACGGGCTCAAGGGCCGTTCAGATCGTGAGTTCTTTGAAGAAGTGTTGAAGAACGTAAAGATTCCCGAATTTACACCAAAGTCAGGCGTTAAGATTCAAGTGAATGAAAACGAAAACGACAATGACAACGCTGGCAGTGGGGGTGATCTCGACGGGGATGCTCTAGGCAATCTAGCCTCTATTCTACCTCCACCAGCTACCCTGGCAGGATTCAGGCTCAACCCAGTAGAATTCGAGAAGGACGACGACACTAATTTCCATATTGACTTCATAACAGCTGCTTCCAACTGTAGAGCAATCAACTACTCTATTGAACCAGCGGATAAGAGCAAAACCAAGTTTATTGCTGGTAGAATCATTCCTGCCATTGCCACTACAACTGCCCTTGTCACGGGTCTCATTTGCTTGGAACTATATAAAGTGCTTGAACGGAAAGACAGAAAGATCGACGACTATAAGAACGGGTTCATCAATTTGGCCTTGCCGTTCTTTGGCTTCTCGGAACCAATTGCTTCACCAAAGGAGAAAATAGGCAATAGAGAATTCGATAAGATTTGGTCTCGATTTGATGTTTATGATGGAGCTAAGATGACCTTACAAGATTTCTTGGATAAATTTGAAAAAGAGGAGAAGTTGGAGATCTCTATGTTATCATATGACACCAGCTTATTGTATGCTTCTTTTTTCCCTCCCAAGAAGACTAAAGAAAGAAAGGGTATGACGATGGTTCAATTGATCGAGGAAGTGTCCAAGAAGCCCCTTGCAGAAGGAATCAAGTCAATAGTGTTGGAGTTCTGTGCGGACGATGAGAATGGCGAAGACGTGGAAGATATTCCATACTGTTGTTTGCATTTATAGGGATAGGTATCAATTTGGTGTAGTGGAATAGAACTGGATGAGAACTAGAAGAAGGAGCAAGCTAAAAAGAATAGTTGAGAATTAGGGATGTGAGATTTGCTCATTAGAATGACAGGATTATGCAATTGGTTACATTACGTATTATTTATTCATTCGTGAGTAACGGAGAATGAAAAATGTGGAGTCTGATAACAGATGATGTTGTGAGGTGTATAAATATTTGATAGATTGCGTTCTGATGTGATTATGATATAATATAGGTAAATGTAGGTAGTGGAAGTTATCTATATGGTTTATTACCTGGGTATTGTTGTTAGAGCTATATGGTAGGTCTATGATCAAACTGAAGTAAGGACTTCCAGTATGTAATATATGTGTTACTTATGCAACTAATATGCTACTAATATACTGGTAACAATTTATTAGATTCCTGCTATAATCTACTAATTTACTAACATCACTCATATTGTTATTTATTCATAGATAGTATAGAAACAGTTAATTGCTGTATCCTTTCGGAGTCAAAATCATTATTCCCTTATACTTTGATTTCATTATTATCATATAATACATTTTCTACTCATAAAGCTGCAATCGTATACATCCATATGAATCATTAAGTTCATTGCTGTTGTATGGAGTGTTGATAGTCAGTTACCGGAAAACTGGCATAAGATTAACAACTCCAGCGATTCTAAATAAAGTGGTAAATTTTGAATGAAAAGTTAGAACCTTATTAAAGTTGAGACTAAAATCATTTTGACTAAGGACCTAATCTGTTTCAAGCATTCAAATTAAAAAGAACTGATATTGGTCATTTTCCCACAGATGTTAAATGCCTAGTTATTTGTATTCAAACTGTGAAAGATTAAAATAAGCTAATATATGTTTCTCATAATAAATCTTCCTATAGTATGTTGTTCTCCCAAGGTATCCGCAGTCTTATTGGTGAGTGCAAAGGAATACCGGCTAAGTAAATGTATGGATAAGTGTCTTATTGAGCTGAAACACCTATTTATCATTAGCTAAACGACGAATAGTATTACTGTCTTATTATACTATAGAGTAACTGAAATATATTGTATTCAAGTCAGAGCCTTTAATATAAATAATAAAACTGATTATATCCCCTACTATAATGTATCTCCTTGCTTCTAGCTCTAGAGAACCATCATCTCTCCTTCTACTCCTACTCCTACTCCTATCATATTCCTATTCCTATTCCCTTTCTTCTATTTAATTTCCTTCAATAATCCTTCTTAACTCACTATCTTGCCTATTATACAATTCATTAAATCCTCCCTTCTCACACACTTTTCCATCTTTTATAACAAATACCTCTCTTCCTATCTCCATCACTCTCCTATCATGAGTTACCATCACAATTGTTATGCCCGGTACATATTCCTGTATAATTCCTTTACTTATCAAGGCAATAATCTTTCTTGCTGACTCAGGATCCAATGCTGATGTGAACTCATCTAGAAGCAATAACTTAGGCTTTCTTATAATACTTCTAGCCAACTGCAGCCTTTGAGCTTGACCCCCTGACACTAATGACACTTCACCAGCAATTCCTAATAATGAATTCAATCCTAGCGGTAGAGAAATTATGAACTGATATAAATCTACAAGCTTTAGCACTTCGTGGACGTCATCAATAGATATTCGCTCTTTTTCTTCTTCGGTTAAACCATAGAGAATGTTTTCATAAACTGTCCCTGGGAAGAAAACAGGAGACTGAGAGACAATGCTTAGATTCGCTCTCCAGGTTTTAGTATTGATGGTGTTTATGTCGACGTTTCTATTGTAGTAAATAGAGCCATTAGTTGGAAGATATAATTTAGAAAGCAAAGCAAGGATAGTTGATTTGCCCGAGCCTGATTTTCCAACAATACAGCTGACTGAACCTGAAGAGAAAGAAAAGGAAATATTTGATAGGACGCTGGAGGAAGACGATGGATAGGCAAATGATACGTTTGAAAAGGAAATAAAAGCATTGGAATGAGCAGAATTTAAGAATTTAGTTTCTGAGATTGTAGGTTCTGAAGTGATAAAATGGTTGATAAAGTTAGATTTACCACGATTGCAGGTAGTATGGATAGGCATGGCAGTAGTAGTGGTAGCAGTGTCATTTTCCTTATTAATGCTATCATTCTTCATAATTTCAACGTTATCATCATTACTGTTTTCACCCTCCTCATTTCCCCACAAGCCACCGTCTAACATAAAAACCTCTAAAATATACTTAGCAGCCCTAAATCCTTTGCTAGCATCAGGGATATGACCAATGCATTCAGTTGCTGATATCATTGTAAATACAATGAGAACAAAGGCGCTCATGATATTTTCAATATCTCCTGACTGGAATGTTATATCATTATTCCCATTACTGTTAACAATCTTAGCGCCATCTCCTATCACCTTCATTGTATAGTATAATAAAGTTCCAACACAACCGAACATCAAGCAACCATTAATTCCTATCACCAAACCAATCAAAGTAGACCTCACAGTTTTATTATTACCAATTTCTTTCTCTGCTTCATTCATTTTATGATTGAAATAGCTTTCTAAACCTAAGCATTTAACTGTTCTAATACTATTGACAGCTTCATGGATTATCATCTCAACTTCCAGTACTCTTTTCCTATGCTTGTTTTCGTTCTTATTGAGAATAATCATGCAGCACTGAGAAGAAATGATAAAAACAGGAATAAAAGATAGTCCTACCAGAGCAATATTCCATTTAAGAACTAAAGACCAAATAATACCTAGAAGCATCAAAGTAACAGCACTGGTGATAGCACTTATTAATTCTATTGTCACAGCTCTTAGATCTCTTATATCATTAAGAATAAGTGCAGAAATAGTATTTGGAGACTGCAGAAGATGGCAGGAGACTTCTTGCTTTAATAGTTTGTTTAAACATTGGATTCTCAACTTATGGATCCAAGATTCAGAAGCTTTGTTGAGAAAATATGATTTGAGGAATTGGAAGCTTCCATCACCAATTGCAACAGCTATAACAACCAGTGACCAAACTGTCATCTTATTAGTGTTATTATTAGTGGTAGTAGAAGAATTCTCTGCTACTAGATTTGATAAAAGCTTGGAGAATGTATAGGAGAAACAGGGATTGGCAATTCCATGAATAAAAGCAGATAATACACCAAATAGCAAAAGTTTTGAATATCCAAATGTAAACAAGTTGCCTAATACTTGGGAAACGGTTGCTTGGTTCTCAGGATCAGTAGCACCAATAGCGTTGTTAGAGCTGTTGGAAGTATTTTCAAGAGAAACAATATCATCTGCAGACAGTTGTTTTTCATTAACAAAATAAGGTCTTTTGACTAAAAATTCAGACATTTCAATAGAAGATAATGAGTTCCTTCTACCATTGTTATCTCTTTTACTTGATGTCCTCTTGTTGATACGAGCTACAGTAGTAGGACTAYTATAATTGTTACTACTAGTACGTCTGTTTGTAGGACTATTCTTGCTGCCTCTACTCAATTTTTGACTGTTTGAATCTTTTTGAAAATATCCTTCTTTTTCTAGCTCTTTTCTTATCCCTTGTGCTAAGATCTCTCCATTTTTCATTATTATCACATTATCCTCTGGCTCTACTTGAGAATAATCATGAACAATAAATACTGTTGTTCCTCTTCCTTTTCTCCATTGTTTGATTCTGTTGAGTAAAACACTTGCGAGGTTTCCTTCTAGCCCACTGAAAGCTTCATCTAATAAAAGAATATTGGGATTACGTAGGAAAGCTATTGCAATAGCAATTCTTTGTCTTTGACCACCTGACACATTAGATCCTTTGTTATTAACTTTAGAGTTTAGTCCATCTGGTAAACTATAAATAAAGTCGCTCAAACTTGCAAATTCAACTGCCCTTTTAAGAAGAGTTTCAGTTACATTACCAGAAGTTTCTGTTTTCTCATCCTTCATTGCCCCCCATAGGAGGTTATTTCTTATAGTATCGTTGAACAAATAACATTCTTGCTGAATAAATGTTATATTTTGAATAAGAACTGAACGCGGAATGTTGTTTATATCAATTTTATCACTGAATGTAATAGTTCCTTGCGAAGGGGTATATAATTTCAGAAGTAAGCTTCCAATGGTTGATTTACCACTACCAGAAGAGCCAATAATGAAAGTTGGTTTTCCAACTGGAAGAGTGAAAGACACATTGTTTAAAACGTTGATATCGGGTCTTCCAGGATAGGCAAAGGAGATGTTGTTGAAGCTGATCGAAGATTTACAAGATATAGAAGACATATTAAATGTTGTAGGGTCCTTGAATGGATTGGAAATCATAGGTCTTGGAGAGTTTATATTAGTAGGGAGAGCGACTGTAGAGCTCTTAGCACTGAAAGAAGCATTAGAGTTGCTTATATGAAAGTCAAAGCTTTCTTTATTGGAATTATTACCTCCGCCACTCTCAGTACTAGAATTCTGCTTGATAGTAAGAACTCTCACACTAGTGTTTCCAGAACCTGCTAAGAATTCTCTTAATTTGTTGGATCCAACTATCGCTTTATTGATAGTAACAAAGTTAGGGGCCAACGTTCCAAACTGTTGTGCCGCCATTATACAAGACCAGAAAGTTGTCATAACATCTCCAGTTTTTGCTTCTCCGTGTCTAACTTGTTTTGATCCATACCAGAAGCCTTGAACAAACATCATTAATGCGAAAAATCTTAGTAATGATAATTGTACGGAAACAACTAATGAAAGCTTATAAAACCAAGCAGAGCAGATATCAATCAATACAGAAAATTTGCTTAAATTCTCATTCTCACCATTAAATATTTTAATTAGCTTAAAAGAATTGACTGTCCAGTCAAGCAATTTTCCTGCTTGAATATTTGCTTCATTCTCATTGCTGGTGTACCGTTCAACGTACTTTGAACATATAATACTTATGATTAGGATAAGAGGACTTGTTGACAAAATAACAAATGTCAATGACCAGTTATAATAAAAGGAAGTAATCAGTAAGAAAATAATACCAGATCCCCCTTGAAGAGTACTGGGAAGTGCATCAGCAATACCTATTCTTAGCTCTTCAATACAACGCTGTAAGGAAGTAAGAGTTCCATTGCTATCAGAATTTAAATCAAACCATTGGATTTCCTTTGAAATTGAGGATTTATAAACCATTCTTCTCCCTCTTTTAGCAATTATTTCGCCATAGAAGACCCAGAAACCTACTGCTGGTGCTATCACTAGAAACGCTCCAAGTCCTACAGACATCACAATGCCACAGTTTATAAGTACATCATAAAAGAATTGCTGTTTAGTTGATTGGCTAGATAGTAGTTCTTCCAGGTTATCAAACACTCTGCCCATTAAGATTGTAAGAGCTGCACTTGGAAGAGCAGATATGATCAATAAGATCGTTCCAACGATAATGAKAGGTAGGTCTTTCTTATCGAAGAAGATGTTAAGGTCCTTCAGGSCAGACATGATGGAGAAACTGCGGTGGAAGTTAGAATGGTATATTGTGTTCGTTATTGGCAATTTTTTTCCTTTATGAATCTGAAAACTGCTTGTCACATCTATAATAATACATACTTTATGCCCTCGAAATGGAGATATAAACCAATAAGTCAAGGAGTTAACGAAGAAAGTACAGGGGAAAGGTTTGATTATATAGAGCAAGCAATGAGCTACAAAAGTATGCTTGAAAGGGCAAAACAAAAAGCACATCTTTCAAACAAGCAATTTCCAAATGGTTAATATTCTGATGATAAATTCTCCCTCYGAAAACATTTCTTTATTATCAATTTGTTTCAAGTTACTTTTCAATTGAAAAGAAACTCCATTGTGGCGCACTAAATAGGAAGGTAAACCTAATCTCACGATTTAAAGTTTTGCTTGCCCTTCCCTCCTTAATTCCAAACTCTAAATAATTAGCTGTCTAAGTGTTTCTATTAATTCCGTATCTCTACTCTCGATTCTGCTTATAATTTCCGAAATTATATTTGTCCCATAACACATGTGGTTACAGTCGATTGCCGTTGACACAATTGCAAATTGCGTTTGCTGGTACACGTCAACTTCTTTTCCTTCGTTTATGGAATCGATGATTGATATATATGACAGGAATAAGACAATATTATCTGTTAGTTGTATAAGATACGCAAAGAATCTGGTTTATAAGATTGCGGTAATAGCGTAGTTCTTTTGCAGATTAATAACTATAATCGAGTCTAAAAATGGATACTTTATTGGTTGATTTGTTGAAGGAAGTTGATTTGAAAGCTCAGTCCTTGCACAGTATGTTTCCGTAATGATCAGTTGATCTACTGTTAACTGGATGGCTATTCAACATTCAAAGAAGGGAAATTGTTGGTGATCACTACGTTATTAGCAATTGAGCTTACCGCGATTCTAACTGAGTATTATTATAGTTGCTTTGCTTTCAATTGCCTTTAATCCAGTTTTCTGGAACATCGTTGCTAGATTAGGTAAGTGGTCATGAGTGATTTGAATGAGCTATGAGAACGCGGGAACAGAGTATATATAAGATACGTTTCTTAGCTATGGTGAGATGGTAAATTGTGTTGGTGCTTTTCTATTAGTTGGCTTTGAATCCAACTAGAACTTTTATTGCAGCTTAAGGTGTGCTGTTGATGAAAACCAACTATAGCAAATTCAAGTTATGGCACTGGAAACGGCATCTATACTTATTTCCGCTTTCCTCTCGTAGCTTGCTTTCTCAAAATCAGAAATCAAAATGCTAACACAACATTCTCTTGATTACTACAGAATACAAGACCAAGATCCTAACTAAATTGGCCTTCGGTAAGCCGTATCTTGGCTGCTATGGGCTAGCTGTTACTATCTTTTCTCTTGGTATTGTCAGAGACTACCTTTACGAAAGAGCATTATCTGAACAACCAGTTGCTCCATTTTTAGACACTCCAGCATTTAGAATTGCTGGTGTTGTTGCTTTCATTGCAGGAAACATTCTTGTTTTAAGCTCTATGTGGGCTTTGGGTGTCACTGGTACCTATCTGGGAGATTACTTTGGAATTCTGATGGACGAAAGAGTCACCGGATTTCCTTTCAACATCACCGACAATCCAATGTATAACGGCTCCACTTTGAGTTTCTTGGGAACAGCTTTATTCTTTGGTAAGCCAGCAGGTATCTTAGTCTCTGGTTTTGTTTACTTTATGTATAAGATTGCCTTGACATTTGAGGAACCTTTCACTGCTCAAATCTATGCCAACAGAGATGCTGAAAAGAAGAAACTTTGAATCTCCTAAGCTTGCTTACTTTCTTAGCAATGTCCAGTTTCTACTCTGATTTGGATAGTTCAACACTCTATTCATCTATCTATCTTTCATTCTGATTGTTCTGTAAATATCATGTGTCGCATTGCTATATAATCATTGGATTGTTATATAGCGATTGCTTTTCCTTTCTTTTGGTTTCATTGTTCCTTCTCTCAATTGCTTTCATTTTATTTCACTTCATGTTGTTTTGTTTCCCTTCCTTTTCATTTTGGGTTTGAATCTGGGGTAATCAGTGGGCGGTTATAAAAGAATTGTGCGTTCAACACGTGTATCTTTAATCTATCTATGTACATGAATGTATAATACGTTTATATACAAGCAAAAAAAAAGATGTCAAAACTATCAAATCTGAAAACTGTTCTATCAACACTCTTGTTCAGACAGAAAACTCTCTAAAAGCCTTGAACTGATCACTCAACTCTTCATTAGCTTTGGTCTTTGTTTCCTCTAACTCAGCTATCTTGTTCTTGTAGATATCATTTATTAATTGATAGATAGCTTTGATTCTTTGATTTATATCATCAAATAGCTTTTGTCTCTTGATACTTGCTAGATCCTGCCTGTCTATTGCTATCTCTTTAGCCAGCTCGTTTGTCTGGTGTTTGACTGTTGCCAGTACCAACAGAAACTCGTATATATATCCATTATCGCCAAAAACACGCATTTGGCAAAGATTCAGTAGCTCTCGGTTGAATTTAAGAGCAGCAAACACTGCTGATGGATATTGAAGTATAAACGGATCGCTAAGCAGCAGCTTTAAACAAGTTATGAAATCAAAGAGAAAACCATTCATATAGAAACCCAATCCCTGTCCGAGATCACCAGATAGATGTTCAAGCAGCAGTGTCACCACGTTGATATTTTCAATACCTCTTGATTTCAACGTGCGGATACAGGATTCTATCACTGGTGTAAGCTTCTTATACCTGTTGAAGAGCACTTTGCTATCACCGTCATCATCTGGACAGTAAAACGAAGCCAGTTGAATCAAAACAGGTATTGAAACATCTAGAATCAATACCGATTGGTTTTCTGGTGTCAATGTAGGAATGTATGATAAATTATTCAGCATGAGGTCCCAGAACAAATTCAATAGACCTGTTAGATTCGCCAGTTCCCTGGTGATCTTGCCATTGGTGATTGAATCATGGAGAATCTCTGTTCCATAGAGCTTTATCATACATTCATAATCCTCTATCATATTCAAGATAGTTGGAACAACTATATGCCAGTTTGCTTTTAATCCCTCTGAAGATATCACCGTGATCACTGAATTCGTATAGGGCATGATTTCATACGAGGTGATCTTCCAATCGGAGTCCTCAGTATCCATTCCTAAGATGGGACCTTTTTCTTTTTTATAGAGGTTCAGTCTTCCTGTTTTTGTTAGTTTTTCGTTTTTCGGAAAGCTCTTAGTAAGCTTTTTGATGTCTTCAAGCAGCAGCTCAATGTACTCTGGATGCCGTTTAACTGTATGCTGTAAGATGTCTTTACATACATCGACTGTAAAGGAATTAAGGACCCAAGGAAGATTTTCGAGAGAAAAATAGCAAACTGGCAGAAAATCCTCATAAGCTAAAAGCTGGGAAAATAAAAGATCACCATCAGAAGAAGATGCAATAGAAATACAGTAGGACAATAACACTAGTGTCAGATGATACACATGTGCTTTGGTGAACGCATCGTTCTTTCCCTTCGTGATTTCATTTTCGCCAATCCATTTCCATCTTTCTCTTGGAACATTCAAGCTCAAGGAACAAATTGTCTTTAAGCATTCCTGCGCATCTTTATTGTTTATTTTACTGTCTTTCTCATAGTCAATAGCTAATAGGCCTAGCTGCAGCGCTACTAGTTCATCAGGCAGTTTGAACCTCCTGGAAAGCAACGTAGCCTTTGTAAGCTGCAGATAGTCTATACTGTCTCCTTTGTATGCTGAATTCTGGGAAATTAGTCTATGAGCTTCTAGAGGATCTTTTGCAGCGTATAGCCTTTGGTTATTTTCTGGATGAGCGTACCATTGCTTTAGCTCTGATAAATATGCATGGTAGAGATCAATCTGAGAGTTGCTCATTATGTTTGGAACCCGAATATTGTACAGGAAATTAGTAGTAAAAACAGGTATGCTACCAGATTGAACAATTTGGGTTAGAACGAACAAATCAAAGCTTTATTAGTTGTTTGTCATGATAAGAATAAGAAGATAGAGACTTTCTGAGGTTTTATTATTACGATGAAAAAAGAACCGTAGCATGCTGGAATTATGCATAACTATGCATGTGATTTGCAGATGATTGGAACTTTATTTCCCTGGCGTTGGTTTTAGTAGCAAGTGTGAATAGGGTGGAAATATTAAAGCGTTTACAGTATGATTTTAAGTACAGTTGGCATATATTTGTTATTTGTTATTTGTTGAATGAGATTCAAACAATATATCTTAGATAATTATCACTAATGGAAGGCAGAATTGAATGTTAGATTTAGGCTAAATCGAATATTAGAGTTCGAAATATTGCATAAGTCGGCAGCAAAAGAATCCCATCAAAAGAATCACCAAAAGGTACTACTTTTCTTGATTGAATCTTTTCCCAAACGAAATTATGGAGTCTCAACTCTCAGAATTATGAGCACACCATCCAGTATTCAGAACTGTTATAAGCTTTTTATTTCTCTTCCTTAAAAATACTCCTCTTGATGTCTATTATTCTACAATATCACAAACCCATTATCTGATAAAGTTTCTGATAATACATATTCATGCTTATTGATGCACAAACCTAATTCAACCTTATCTTCCATCTCCGAATTCAATCGTTATCAGATCGTCTATTCCTCTTGCTTTTATAGGCTGGTTGATCTAGCGAACGGATCATTATCATTATCATAATTATAAGCTCGATAGACTATTCACATAGGTCATCCCTATTCGTCCACAGCCAATCTAACCCAGAACGACATTTTCTATCCTTCTGAGCCMACTAGCACTACCTCGTTCATCACCTTCATAAACAAACAGATGATACCTATTGATCATATCTTATAAGTCATAACAACATAACCAATCAACCACGATATATCTTAAATAATAAAATATTATGAAAATGACCAAAACTGATGAACTTGGGCCTCACAGCCAACAAAACTCTCCATCAATCTCTTCTTTACCAGTACTTTATTCAACGTTTGGTATGCTCATCATAGACGAGGTACATTTTCCTTCCGGTGAATCTAGAAAAAATATCCTAGGCGGAGGTGGCACTTGGACTGTTCTTGGTGGCAGGTTTTTCCTGCCGAAGGCTGGGCTGAAAACTCAGCTTAGGTACTGTTCAAAGAGTATATCTTGGATAGTAGATGTTGGCAGGAGCTTCCCAGTGGAAAGTAGAAACGAGATTGATAAATGGGACCTGAATACAATTTATCAAGAAGATCTTACCCGTGAGACTACATTCGGTTGGAACTTTTATGGGCCCAATGAACATAGAGATTTTAAATACTTGACCCCTAAGAAACGAATCACTGTGGAAATAATGAAAYAGTATCCTGGTCTTATTAACTCCAGGAGTTTCCACTTACTTTGCTCTCCTAGGAGAGCAATTGAACTAGTGACGAAGATCAATGCTATACGGAACAATGAAAGGGATAGTGCCCTAGATGCCAATCATGGAATTAATAATAATGGTCATAAGAGTGATGATAAGAACAGCCCATTATTTATATATGAACCTGTACCTGATGAAGCACAACCTAATACGTATGCTCTTCTCCAGCAGGTGCTTCCTTACATCAAGATWCTGTCGCCAAATGCTGAGGAAGGGGCAGCTTTTCTGGGCCTACCTGAACCAGAAGGCAAAGAAGAGATAGAAAAAGTGGGCTGTGAGCTTGTTCAATGGATGAACGATGGCTGCTTTGTTATTCTGAGGTGTGGTTCCTTAGGATCGTTTGTTGTTGAGAAAGGAAGTGAAAGAAAGCAGTGGCTTCCTGCTTATCATGAAAAGCAGGATGTTCATTATAGGATAGTTGATCCTACAGGAGCAGGAAATTGTTTTCTTGGTGGGTGTATGATTGGCTATATAATTGCGGTAGAATTAGGATATTCTCTCTGGGATGCGATCGAGATAGGGTGTGTTTTTGGTAATATCAGCGCAGGGTTGGCTATTGAACAATGGGGTGTACCTAGTGTAAGTTTTGATGGGTTGGAAGAGTATTGGAATGATGAGCTTATAAGAAGTAGATTGAATAAGTATTTGAGGAAAACAGATTCCTTATTGGATATGGAAAAGGTGTTAAATATGTACTAGCTTTTGAATAGAAGAACAGAAGAATAGAAAAATAGCATTAGATCAATGATAAGATGATAGAGATGGAGATAACGGTATCAGGATAAGTAGCACAAAGTATATTAATACAGAGTAAACTTCATTTATCAACAAAACAAGTATCGTTTCCCTTAACACCTATAAAAGGATTTCTATMTCCAATCAATCAATCAACAAATAAATAAATAGATAAAAATCAAAATCAGAATAAGCACATTTACCTACCAAACCAAACTAACTGATCAGTCAAACCAAAGCTATTCAAAGAAATAGTCCTCTCCCATAAACCAAAAAATAGAAACATTTTCTCTTCATTTCGTAATAAAATACCCATACATCATAATAACATACCCGTAGGCTATTCACCTCCTCCTACTCTCTGCTATACATGTCCAGTTTAAAGATCTATTGGTCCAGCAGGATCTTCATCTTCTTCCTCTTCCTCTTCATCATCGTCGTCATCGTCATCACTGCTACTACTCATTTCTTCATCTGAATCTTCGTCATCATCACGTTTCAACGTAATATTTGAAGCATACCTTTTAATATAGTCTCGAACTCTCTCTTCATATACTTTGGAGTCTCTAATCAAAAGACTGGAAGCCTCTGAATTCAAAGGATCAGCTGCATTAGGATATCTTAGAAGTTGAGGAAGAAACACTTCGAATATATTAATCATATCGAACATAGGAGACCAGGTTTGATTGATGACGTCAAGGCAAACAGAGCCTGACATTTCGTCGATATTTGGGTGGAATATTTTGTTTTGGAATCCAATAGATGGTGATTTATAAGGGTATTGGTCAGGTAACTCTACATGGACTTTCCATGTTCCTCCTTCAAATGGTGCTGTATAGGGTCCTATGTTAGTAAAGGTTATGACAAGGATGAAAATATGACAAGAATACTACAGCACAACTTACTTTCTTCTGGTCCATGGAATAACACAGTGAACTCTTGCATATCATCATTGACCAGTTGGACTTCAAAATCGCTCATAAGACTAAGGTAAGGGATAAGTTAGTATCACTGAATGGGTTTCTGTAGTAGTTCAGTTCTATGTAAGTGAACAATGGTAATAAATACGTTTTTATACTAGAGGCTTATTGAATATCTTTCAGCTGCCGGTTTTCGATATACTTCACCAAATAGCACTTACAGCTTCATCACATCTGTTTCGATACGTCTTTTGGGCGAACTAGATAGATAACAGTTAGTATACTACTATTACATCTGATTGATCGTTAGGTCATACGATTTAGATGCATCAATAGCACACCGAAATTCTCTGAACTATCTTTTCCTAGAACTTCAATGCTCCATCAATATTTACTATTCAAACAGTATATTCATTTCATACCTCATTTTTGGATTTTTGGATCAGTAAAGTTTCGTTCTCTTTATAGTTCCCTCTTTTTTCTCTGATCTCTATTCTATGCTACGCTGCTAATCTGCCTTTTTATACCGACCGCAAAGCTCTAATTGACTCCCCTTTTATCAGATATCGTTTGTGACTTCAAAACTATTGATCACTCTTCCTATTACCTCCTTGTTATTTCTGCCCTCTCCTGTCCTGCTTCTTGTTGCATATATACTCTTAATTATCTCGTACTATCGAAGTCCCAACACACTGATAACAGAAATACAACAGAGGCGACTAGGTAAATTCCCTATCTGTAGATATCAATCACCAAACTGAAATACGTAGTAGGTGTTACCTAACCTAACAAACACAAACACTGCTCTACCTCAATCACTAACACAAAAAAAAAAGGAAGTGATCACAACAAATGTAATAATAATTGTAAAAGTGTGAATATCTATAATTATTACGACAAATATTCCAATTAGCGAAGATCTTTGGTTGTGTTTGTGTTACAAATGCATAATAAGATTTGTGTTGCAACCACTGTAAGCTTAGTTCTTCAGCCTTGAGGGAAAAGTGGGATTTGGCGGTACGAAATGGTAATAATCTAAAGAGCTGATGATAACTATTATTGTTGTTTATAGTAATGTTTAGAAGATTAATATTTAGTAGCGTTGAAAACATTTCCAGTGACCCAGAGTTCTAAGTAGTTAAGAACAACTTAACAATTTCCCCTCCTAAATAAAATGGATAAAGATAAAGATCAAGTCATGTGTGATTTTGCCCAGTGCAGATGGAATTTCCCAATATGGTTGATCAAATCGTATCGAGTAATTTGTTGATAGAGTAAGGACTAAAAGGATGGTAGTAGGAGGAGATTTATGATATATTCGATACTCAACRGTAATGGTAATTATGAGAGAGGTAGAGAAGAAATATAGGACTGTTCAGTAACTAGCTGTTCAGTAATTGTACAGTGGATATGTGGGATGTGTCGAGCGGTTTATATTCTGGTGAGGATTGCCATTTCGCAGGAGGATTATACGAGGAGCTCTACGGAGTATTGTGATTGAAATAACTGGAATCAATAGCAAATCGAGTATTATATCTTTATTAGGTAATTAAATCATCATGTGCCATTTCAACGTACTGAGTTCGAGCAAAGATAGTTGCTGTCTCTTTTAATTAGCTGTTAAACCTGAAGTGCAATTGCTAAATGGGTATTATCCTCCTGATGGTCTCTACAAAAGTCAAGTACCTCTAGCCTTCAAAGTACGGTCTTGAAATACTACATTAGAACTGAAATACTACTATCTGGAGAGGATCAAATACATGTTTGTTGTTCGTTGTTTGATTGTCTGTTCTTAGAAAGAATACATCAGTCACAACTCGTGTAATACCTTTTGGCTCACCTCTCAAATGTCCAGAACATCACTATCTAGGCTGCTTCGACAATCTTCAGTTGTCGATTATTTTTCAAGAATGATTGTATTAAATTCACTTGAACAAGAATCACTATACTTTGATTATAATAATACATGGATAAAGTAAGATTCATTCTTCATTGCTTTCCATTTATCTTATCCTTCTCAATCTCTCCGATTCGACTGCAACGCCATTGCCTTCCACGTCAGGTAGCAGATTCCTCACCAGCTCTTTCTCTTTACTAGTTAATTCTTTCTGGTACAAAATATTTCGACTAGAAACGTCGGTCGTATTCTTATCAGCTTGTACTTCTCCATGATGGTCCCATTCTCCTTCAATCAACTCCGAACGAAGATTCTTCAATTCCGCATCTAAGTGAGCAAATTGTGCTTTTGTCTCCGCCAAATTGATTTTCTTTCCGTTATCCATCTTTTCTATACTCTTTTTAAGACTGTCTTTGATTTCTACGAGTTGCTGTCTATCATTTTCGGTGTCTACTTCTATTGGTTTCAGAACTTGTATCATCAAATCATTGTTTTTCTTCAATGAATGCAGATGAACATGTTTGGTGGACTGTGGATAAAAAAAGCTTTGAGCGGACATTATAGTAACTCTGGCGTGTCTATTAAAAAGGGAAAAAAATTTGCCGAAATAGTTATTGATAGAACATATTTAAGACAGAAATCAGCTTGAAAAATTCAGGAATAATGGTGTAGATGTGTTGTTATGATGCTGTTGAGATTTTATTCAAATGGTTACTTGAAGTAGTCGTTGGATGTGTATTTTTTGTCCGATAAGCTGTACAATATGTCAWTAGCTAACTCTCAAGACACTAGAGCAATTGCAGGTTGGTAAATTGCTAAATGCACACTACTTACTAGTTATATAGTACTTCCCAATATTGAACTTACTGCATGTATAAGGCATTCAATGCTTATGAAAATAAATAAAGTAGAAACGTGTTATTCATATTTTTTTGTTTATTATATACAAGATGTCTAGAAAGGTGACATTATGGTGTAAGGATGACCCAGTTCAGTGGAYGTATTCTAATCAGGTATTCGGACAAGTCCACACTTGGAAGGTCGGAAATTGAGATATGAAGTGATGTAGCAAGATAACAAAGACAAATAAGCATTGGTTGATGTATTGATGATTTCGTTCAGGGAAATGGTTATCGTTTTTATTAGCAATAATAAACCAAGGAGAGTTTCCGGTTTGTATGTCAATATCTTGAAACATAATCCTCTAATCCTCATCTTTTCCTCCTTTGAATGTCAAAGCGCTTGCTCCATCTCATCAGTGACAGTAGGCTAGGTTCAAGCAAATAACTGATTTAAGTAAAACTGTGAGAGATGAGCGAAGCTGTGCGTTCTACACTTCTTATGTGTTCTCTGGAGAAGCATCCACCTTGGTGGTAACTTTCCACTTCAAGGCCACGACTGTGATAATTCTTTGTGTTATTTCTGACCTTCGAAGTCACAGCTGTAGATGCCTTTTCAATCTAATCCATTAGATATCCCATAAACGTCTGATTTTGATAGCTTATTTCTCTTCACACATATAATTAGAATACCAGGCGATATCTGAACAACAACTTTTTGTCACAGTTATACATCTGCAACTCCTGCTGATGAAGCCTTCCTTTTGTCTGCATATCTCTTCGCTGTATTATACTCTTTCTCGTCTACTTTTATTTCTTTGATACACCCGGCAGGAATGCTTACCAACCCTGTGTTTCTCTTTTGATATAAGTTGTCACCTGCTATAGGTGAAATCTCGTCCGTATGTGCTAGGAGAACGTTGGGAACCTATCAATMAGATCTGTTAGTAGCTATTTTTGATTCTTTCATTTGGAAGACCAGTTTTGTAAGCAATATATAAAACATACCGAATCAGTGCAAGTAAGTATCCCTTTGAAAATTCTCCCATCAGTAACGGTCACTATGAATGGTATTCCAACGAAATCATGGGCCTCCATTTTCAATTGATTGAGACAATCTGGTTGATGTGTGATTGTATTCTAACAGTAATTTATCAACTGTTCGACCGAAGGATCTTGGACTGGTGACATCAAAAAAGGAACCTGAATCGTTTCGAATATTTTTCTGGCTGTTAATAGACCGCTCTCCCTTCAGCATTGTAAGTAAACATTTGATAAACATGTATTGAGAAAAGTATTAAGAGATGATAATTGTGTGCCCTCCAATCCTTTCTTCCCGCGAACTTTTCAAAATAAAACTAGATGCAATATTCATGCACAAAGGGTAAATCTAATAAAGTTTAATTTGTATTTGTTGTTGACTTGTTACTCATTTGCTGACCATAGAGATTATGGTATTAATCCTCAGTTATGTTAACTATATAGTGTTATTAATTGAAAGAATTACAAAGATATAAATAAAACGGATTTGAGTAAGTATTTATATTTATTAATCATGTCAKAATGTATGAAATGTTCTTGATACTATTTCCAATCATTTTACTACTGTAGCTTGATCATATTCTAACATTTTCAAAGTTAAGGTACAATGTAATGTAATGCAACTTAATGCAACTTTTATATAAGCTCAAACTCTTAAAGCTGGGGACCCTTGAAATTACAGGGCTTCAAAAGAACCTTTATAGTAGATTTATGTCAAATATTCTTCTACCTTGTCAGATCATTATATGGAGTCAAACTGCGGTTCTCTCTTCATTCACCGGTTGTTTGATACCTCTATAGTAAAATTGAAACGCAAATTAATTGAATGTAATACATGTGAGTATTTATATTATTTGGATATATGAATAACACGTTTTTTTCCATTGTCATTCTTTGTAGCTTGAGAAAGAGCAATGACAGATTACTTGTTACTCAACTGGTATTCTACATTCTACTTCGATTTTCTACGTTGTGGTTTTCTACTTACTATTTATAGTGCACCTAATGGATTGGATAAATGCTTCACATAGCGGGTAAATGAACCAACAACTGGCTTTATCGCAAGTAAAAGCTCTACTCTTGGCGTTCTTCCAATGACAACCACCATCTTGTAGTACATCATTTTGAAGATTTATAAAGACAGGTCGCTGATAAGATGCTCTCTGAAATATCGTCTGTGTTTTCATGCAGAAATCAGCTGAATATGCCGAAACCCTACTTTCTTTCGTAGGAAATTATTGCTAATGTCTGCCTTCAACAGAACACTCATCTTAGATCATATGTGTTCTGTTGTTGTTGATAATTCGCATGAATCACACTGACCCAAGTTATCAAGAGATTGCTAGCGTTTCGAACAACATGGCTGTTCTAACGTTAGCTAATTGAGCGTTTGGCAATAAAGACAGCAGGGAGACAGTATAATAGTTTTCTTCATTTATGTTGACTATCACACATCCATTATTATGTGCGATTCCATCAACTGTATGTTCCTATCTGTTCCTATATAGTTGTCTCAATAGTCTGTGACAAGATTGTCTCTCATACAATGTCTTACTATGACATGTCTCAATCTTCTATCATCGCATTTCTAATCTGATCTTTTAATATGATCAGTAAACGTATCATACAAATCAGTTAATTGATTGCCATTTTCCTGCTTCTATGTTTGGGCCTGACAATAGCATCAGACTATCGTAGTGAATCTGACTAGACCAATAGGTTAGCGACGTAGCAGACCAGAATGTATCTACATGTTGTAAACAGGGTGTTGAACTCACTATGGACTCACTCATTTATCTATAAGCCAAATCAGAACCACTTGCTTCTGCTATTTCATTTCAAACCAATTGAAAAGAAAAACTGAAATACTCCATTTCTTTCTTCTTTGATGTAATTTCATTTTGCTTCAATTCAACCAGCTTATTTTGCCTCTTTTTATATCATTTTCATTCATTCCTCTTCTTCGATTGGTGCCCATTCTTTATCTACATGTACTTACTGTACATCGTTTTCCACTAATAAACTCGTCCTTGTTTGTTCAAACTACAACCAAGAAAATGCGTTATCAACAGGATGCTTTCAGCAATAACACTTTTGAATCAAAGAACGTTGAGTCAAAAGACATCTATTAACAGGTCAAGAGAAAAAATAATAATTATTCTACTTATATTTGATTAAAAGTGTCTACTAGTCAGGCAGTCAATCGACTCTTAGGAGTCTCAAGAAGATCAACAGGAAGGAATCTAAAAGTTAAATTTCTTTTGAAAAGAATATTAAGATTAAGATCTAATTGACCTGYAATTAGCTTCTTAAACTTTAATTGTGGTTAACAAGGCTAGTTGTGAGGAGATTATCTATTGACCATTTAGCAGAAGCAGTGAAGGAGAGAATATATCCACATACTAATACCAGTGTAATTGGGTTAATAAGAAGAACATGTTCAAGAGTAATTCTGGGAGCACATAATACAAAGCGTATAGTGAATGTATAGCATTATTTATGACTTGGAAGTATTAACTACCGTAATCTGGAGTCGTCCATCCAGTATTGTATGCCGAAGGTACACAAACAAACTCTGTGTGAGCCAAACTTAATCTCTGTACGTAAGAAAGATCATTGTGCTTCCGCCTTGTGGAGTCCCTGTTACTTTCGCTATCCATTGAACTTGCAACTAAGAAGGAAGGATTTGATGAAGGAAAACAGAATGAAAGAAGCAGAAAATACCAGCCATATTCAAAGGTATCGGCAGAGTATCTGCAGAAGAAGCAGAAATAGCTGGCTTGTAGTTTGAATAGTTCAGTTCCTGTTCACTTCCACTGTGTTTTCGTTTGGCGATTGTTTGAAACGAAAGCTAGCAAGAGAACAAACAAGTGATTCAAACAAGCACAGCAAGAGCTAAAAGAGCACGCATGAAGCGAAGCTATATAGCGAAGGAAACGAAGGACAATTGAGCCAACAAGATATACGGCAGTTCATAGAAAATAAACCGCTTTGAAAGCTGAATTTTTGCTCAGGTTTTGGTAGTTCCCTTGAAAGCGAATAATTGCTTGAGGTACAGTCAGTTAGTTGTTGATTTATTCGCCTCAAGAATCGAATCAAACGATTGAATGCATGACTAGCTGTTCGGTTATTTTGTAAATTGGGAGACTTTCGGATCAATTTTGCTGGCTGTTTAATCAAACAGTAAACGAATAGAACGGAGATCAAGCTGAAAGCAAATATAGCATTAAGTGTATAGAAGAGGAGGAAAGAGAAAGGTACAGTTGATTGTCGGCAAATAGTTGAATCTGTTGAGCATTTCGATAAAGCGTTTGTTTGAGCATTTCGTAAGTAAGTGTATTGTTAAAGAGCATTGGATAAAGGAGGATGTGAGAGGATGAATTTAGAAAGAATGAGCTGTTCCTTGTGAAGTCAAAGGTTCGGATGAACATGAACATGAACATGAATACAAGTGACGATGGATGTCTTTTTAATGGAGTATCAAATATGCTGTGCTGATATTGTCTAGTCAATATCAAACAAATGTTTGACCAATGCAACTGAATTCCCGTAATTACTGAACTAAGGGGGAACGTTCCAGCTACTGTTCCTGTCCAAAAGGCAGTCACACTATGTTGCATTGAAATAGACAATCAGGAAGATATTCAGTCCACGGACATAACTGATTCAGCAATGTGTTTCCATTGAAGCATCAGTAAGAATAACTCCACAGAAAACGACGATTCCTATCAACACGTAACAACAGAGAATCAGCAGTTTATTCCTCTCTTTATCTGTGCGCACGCTTCTATTTTACTAAGTTTGGTACTAACGAAGCTCCTTCAGTTTCCATTTACATGTCATATGATTGCATCTGATTATTATCATATCGTCTATTAGATACTGATTTGTATGTTCCTGCTATAATCTAGCTACTAGTTCCTGCACTACCTCTATTTCTGCTACTTACTAACAGCACTGCTAGAACTTCAACATGACAAGAGACGTAAAAAACCACATCCTGTTTGAAGTGGCAACAGAAGTGGCCAACAGAGTAGGAGGGATCTATTCAGTACTCAAATCAAAAGCTCCAGTAACATCTTCAGAATATGGCGATCGATACTGCTTATTGGGCCCTCTGAATCCTCAAACCGCAAGTGTAGAAGTTGAAGAGCTGGAACCAAAAGACCCTCATCTCAGCGAATCGTTGAAATCAATGTCGGAAAGAGGTATTAAGTATCTCTATGGAAGATGGCTCATTGAAGGTGCTCCAGCAGTACTATTATTTGATACCGGCTCGGCATACAACCATTTGGACGAATGGAAATCCGACTTATGGACTACGGCTGGGATCCCCACTCCACCCTCGGATGCTGAAACCAATGAAGCGATTGTCTTTGGTTATCTTGTTGCTTGGTTTCTAGGTGAATATGTCTGTCACAACCGTGAACAGGCAGTCGTTACCCATTTCCATGAATGGTTATCTGGTGTTGCCTTGCCGTTATGCAGAAAGCGGAGAATCGACGTCACGACAATATTCACTACTCATGCCACGCTGTTAGGCCGTTATTTATGTGCAGGATCTGTCGATTTCTACAACCATCTCCAGTATTTCGACGTCGACGCGGAAGCAGGTAAAAGAGGTATCTACCACCGATACTGTATTGAAAGAGCAGCTGCCCATTCGGCTGATGTTTTCACCACTGTTTCCCACATCACTGCGTATGAAGCTGAGCATTTGCTTAAGCGGAAACCCGATGGTGTTTTGCCCAACGGTTTGAACGTTGTCAAGTTCAGTGCTGTCCACGAGTTTCAGAACCTCCACGCCATTAAGAAGGAGAAAATCAATGAATTCATCCGGGGACATTTCTACGGCCATTACGACTTTGATCTCGACGACACGTTGTATTTTTTCACTGCTGGAAGATACGAGTATCGCAACAAAGGTGTTGATTTCTTCATTGAGTCCCTAGCAAGGCTCAACCATCTTTTGAAAGTGAATAACAGCAAGAAAACGGTTGTAGCGTTCATCATCATGCCTGCAGCTACCCACTCTTATACTGTTGAGACTCTCAAGGGCCAAGCAGTCATTAGATCGCTAGAAACCACTGTAAAGGAAATCCAGCTGTCGATTGGCAAAAGACTCTTCGAACTGTGCGCGCGAGACACTCATCCTGAAAGCCAGTCGTCCTCATTGTTTGATGAGTCCAGCCTTCTGACGCCTTCGGATAAAGTGCTGTTGAAAAGACGTGTGTTTGCCTTGAAAAGGTCCACACTGCCTCCTATTGTCACCCATAACATGGCAGACGACTCGACAGATCCTATTTTGAATCAAATCCGCAGGGTGCAGCTGTTCAACCATCCTTCTGACAGAGTGAAAATAATCTTCCATCCTGAATTTCTAAGTGCCAACAATCCTATTCTTTCTCTTGATTATGATGATTTTGTCCGGGGCTGTCATTTGGGGGTGTTCCCTTCCTATTACGAGCCTTGGGGATACACTCCGGCAGAATGCACTGTAATGGGCGTTCCTTCTATCACTACCAATCTATCAGGATTCGGCTGCTATATGGATGATTTGATTTCCCATTCGAGCGACTATGGTATTTATATTGTTGACCGGCGAATGAAATCTATTGATGAGTCGATTGATCAGCTGACTCACCAGATGTTTGATTTCACTAAGAAAACCAGAAGACAGAGAATTAACCAGCGGAATAGAACTGAGCGATTGAGCGATCTGCTCGATTGGAAGAGAATGGGCTTGGAGTACATTAAAGCCCGTCAGTTGGCGTTGAGAAGGGCTTATCCCAGTGCTAAATTTGAGGAAATCAAAGCTCCCGAATCGTCACCTGAAGGCAAGGGCAATACCAACGGTGTGAACGTGATGACACCTGGGGATTTTGGCAGTTTAGGGGAAGTGCGCGAATCTCTTGGTACTGAAGATTACGTTGGGTTTAAACTAGGTGATACAGGTGAAGATGAGAGGATGGTGTATCCGTTAAGTCTGAAGAGCAGGAAAGGAAGTATTGGAGGAATAGGTGACCAGTAACTGTGGGAGGATGTGAGGATGTTTGATGATGGAGACCTGATCAGATGAGGAAAAGCTAGATGCAGAAGAAAAGAGAACAGTAGTATACTAATAATGCATATGCAATCATTGGCAATGACAATAGCAATAGCAACGTGTATTGTCTAATACTATAATAAATTAATCTTTAATATCAGAAGGAAATAGAAGCAAGTGTAGATGTAAGTAGAAAGGCAGCAGATATAAGCAGAAACTGTAGGATGGGGGGTTGCATAGTATATAAGTGTTCACTTGATTGGATGCTTAAGTGTTTGAATACTGTGTGAATTTGAACAATTGAAGATTTATTTAAATGGTTAAGTATCTATTCGAATGATTAGATCTCTGTTTGAATGTTTGAATGTTTGAATATTTGGTTGATGTGCATGAATACTGTTGATCATAAAGGCAAGAATAGACACTTATTTAGACGTTTGAATATTCATTTAAATGTCTGAATATCGAATAAAATGCTTAAACGTTGAATGCTTGTTTCTCTCGTTGTCCACGTAGCGGCAGCTGGACATATTCTAGAGACATTTAATACACAGTGTCACCAGTAGATACATTATTCACTCACGCTTGGATATTCTCCAAAAGAAGTAGACAGATTACTATACACCATTAGCATAATGTCATAAAACCCGATCACTACTACTTATCGTTCTTCCTACTATTGCTGTTTTTATTGCAGTTATCAGCTTTCAGGGCATATTTACTATTGGYGAGTATATAATAGCCCCTGGAGCATTACTCACCGCATGTAGGTAAAACTTCCACAACCAAATGTATGTGTGCTTCAGGTATTATATCTTTCAGTACTTGACAAGTTATAGTACGAAATATATGTATTATAATATAAGAAGCCTAGTAAATTAATAAATTCTATTAATTGCTATGGTTTCTTGCTTTTTCTTTAGGGGAATTACATTGACGGAAATCGAAGGATTTTCCTTGTATATACCAACAGTGAAGTTGGCTTCTTCCATCTCCTCTGCTAGCCCTTCAGCTTTCTCTTTCTCTGCTACTCAGGCAGCCAAGAAATCGTGTGAATCACGCTGGAAGTTAGACGATGAATAGATTGATAGGTCCTTTCTATAGCAATTAGGTAGGAAGTGTGTTAAGCCGATGCTAAGCCAATTGATGAGGTCACCGATTGAATGGCTTGGATTATAAGTATTTCGACATTTCGACATTTCCCAGTCACTGGTAACAGAGCGAACGTAATGGTAGCAAAAKGAAGAGATACAAGATAATTCAACAGTTCAATAATATGGCAACCGTAACAAACCAGTAAACTGTTCAGATGTAAGCCTTCTATATAGTCGAAACTCCAAACAATTATAGTTTGTTTGTATTTTAATCCTCTCACTGCTTCATTACACTTTCATGGTTGACCTTAATAACAAAATAAACAGCTCGCTTTGCATTGCGTTTGTTTGCTGTAGTAGCGTTTTCCTCCTCTGGCATGCTTCTTACTGTAAAAGCGTTTCCAGATTTACGATCAAGCGCTATGGCAATCTGTAGAGATGCTGTAGATCCAAGAGTTTTCCCAGAATCTAGAATGGGATGGGATAGCACGATGTTGCGTTTCAAGGGACCAGCCACTAGTCCAATTTCTTCATTTCATGTTCATTATCCTCTTCATCGGCATCGCTGATTGCATTCTCCTCTCCAAGTGGCCATTGTTATCAAAACTTTTACCAATGAAAGCTCCAACAGTTGCACTTCCTCTTCTTACAGCATCAGATATACTACTATTTCCTGGTGCTACATATTCCAGAGTAGAGGAATTAGTTGAAGAGGAACCAGTCCTAATGCAAACCTGGGAAGATCACGGAGCATTATTTTTTGTTAGAGCAGCTCAACCTCGAACCCTCAAGCATATTAAGTGTTTCTAATGTTCACGGTAGTCCCGTTTGCAACTGTAAGCCTAGAAGGACGTCTGGATAGGGCAACAAGTTGAGCAGTACAGTCGGCAACTCTTCCACTTGAGAAAGGAGAATTGATAGGAAATACGAGGCAAATACCAGGCGAATGAACAGGTGAATAAACAGGTGAATAAACAGGCGAATGAACAGGTAAAGATAGTCCTGAAGGTGATTCAGAAAATTCATTGAACTGTCACTAATAATTCCGTAAAAAGGTAGAGATGTGAAGTTTGAGGCACTGTACCTGCTACTTTAATCGTCGTTTTGATCAACGATGGGAGTCTTGATGATTTAGACAGAACTTTGGTTGGAATCAAATAGCAGCAAGGAAACAGCTATGGAAATGAAACATTCTGCACCTCAGAATACGCCTTCAGCTTGTTTTCCGTGAACCTGCTTATAAGGTCCAGATCCCAGCACGCCTTTGACAGCGCAAGAGCCTTCACATCGTCCTCCCTGTCCAGTTTTTTATACTCCCAGTATAGGGTTTCCACTTCTTTGGCTTCGGCCTTCATATCGCCGAAACAGCCAGCCAAAGACCACTTTTTCGCTGTTTCCTCTGGAATTATCTCGTTGCTATCTCTGGCAGCCATAGGTGTTCCTGAAGCTGGCGGTGGCGGAGGAATAGCATGAGAATGGTTTGATACCGCGATAGCCCTGGGAGTTCGCGATGGGCCTCCGGAMGTTCCTCCCGAAAAGCCTGCGTCCCCATGCCGCTTCTCGCCCGCGTTGTTGTTCGCTGTAGTGCCCGAGCTGCTATGGCTGTTGATGCTATTCGTGGTGTGGATACTGGGACTAGAATAGCTGCTAGCGCTATTGGCAGAGTGAAAAGAGGCCCTTGGAGGAATATCAGAGCTCTGTCTGTTGGGAGGAAACGACTCCCGATGTCTTCTGGGTCCTGACGGTGCACCTGAAGGGTCAGTATGGTTATTATTGGTGGTAGTGCTGTTGTATGACCTTCTATGTGTCTCTGGGTAATTGCTGGACCCTCTCCAGCTACTATTGCCAGTAGCTTTGACACTATCGCGTTCTCTGTGACTGTTATTAACGTTTCTACTGTATGAAGGTCCCTCCACAGATCTTCTGCTGTTTCTGGGATCGCTCCTGTGCTCATCTAGACCCTCTCTACTTCTTCTATTGTCTCTGTAAGGGCTATTTCGGTCGTTGTCCCAGTTTGAATACCCTCTAGGGCCTGGCGGAGGTCTAGAACCCGGGAAATCAGGCTTGCTGTCCCCTCGAGTGTCTCTGTATGCGCTTTGTTCTTCCAGAAAAGGCCTTGAAGTCTTTGTAGAGCCTGAAGGTCCTGAGGGATCATTAGCATCAATACTATTGCTATCATTGTTTTCCTCTCTATCAGCATGGTATTCTCTTTCTCTATCTAGACCCTGGGGATCTCTTGAGTCTTGCCCGCGTTGTCCATAGTTGTATCCGTCTTCATTTCGTCCGTTTGGCTGCTGATAATGACCATTAGAACTCCTGTCATAGCTATCACTGCTTCTATTGGGCCCCGGGTACGAATATCTGCCTTTGGATCCGCCAGATCCTCCTCTTCCTCTGTAGCTATTATAATCGGGTCTTCTGTATTCTGAGTAGTCCCTTCTGTATCTTGGATCCGAAGGTTTTCCGATTTTTGGGTAGTCTCTGCTAAAAAATAACGTTAGTGGTGAGCGAATAGGATGGTACTCCATGGATAGAGTGTCATGCTGTTTCGTGTTTTGTGTTTCGTGCTTTGTGCTGCTGCAAACGGGAGGCAAGACAAGCAAATCAAAGTGAACATACTTTGGGGGAAAATAGGGTCTTTCAGACATTTTGGACCAAAAACAGCGCAATAAACAGTAATATTTGCTGAAATGATAACAACAAGTAGTTTGCCTGAATGTGGAGTGTGTACGGCAAATGCTGCTGTTGATAGTAACTATAGTACAATAAATACAAGACAGAGTCGGTAAATGTAGCTGGTAGTATAKGAGCTGTTTGGTGGAGATAGTAAGCTGCTATGCCAAGGACATTTCCATAGTAGTTGATGGTATCTGATAATAAGGATAAAAATGGACTGATTAGAAAATCTATAATGAATAGCAGGAGAGTTTTGGCGCTGAAAGAGCGCAGAGTCTGAGAAGGGATAATTCTGGTACCTATTTTGGGACGGAATTGTTGGCTCTGATTCAGGGGGGCCGTTGTGGAGACTTTTGGGTGTGACATTTGAAGGGAAATAGTGATTATTTGGGCTGTCATATGAAGGTAAAATAATGATTATTTCATGACACGAATTACAGGTGAAGGTGGTGCGGTTAGCATATGAAGATGGCATTCATAATGAACCACTAGATAAATATACAACCGCTTCCCCGAAACCTGAAAAATATGATTCTGTATGCAATGGAACCAGTACCATCAGAACAAGGATCACGTTGTTTTTTGAGTGCAGGCTTCAGTATACTTCAGAGCATATAGTCCAAGATGGATGCTACTTTATCTAGACTGCTTTTCAAATATGCTTCTGGCAGTGTAGTACACTCTCAAAATTTTCATGCTCCAGCGAATGAAAGGTTTCATACTCTTCAAACAGGAACTTCAATAGGAGTAGAATCAGTCACCTAACATACGTTTGTATTTGGATCTATCATCAATGGCCGTTGAATTCAGAATCAGGCAGCTATTTCAATGATTCACATAACACCATAAAACTTACTGAATATCTAGTAAATAAATAGTACATAAATTCAACTGGTTATTAATGCTTCCATTTGATGCATTGCTAGCTCTTTATCATTCAGTTGCTATCAGGAGCAGCTGATTTCACAATTTCCCCTACTGAATTCTTCTCAAACAGAATGAATTATTGTTAAATGTTCCGCTAATGAAAGCATTTTATTGTCTTGAACCTAATTATAATGCTAAATCTCTATATTCTATGAACTATTATGCTTGATATTTTGATTTGATGTATGTTGAATGAAGAGTGAATGTGCTTAAATGAGTGCATGAAGTGTACTAGCGGAAATCAGTAGTCGCTTAGTCATAGTGAAGGAGCACCATAAACCGTTGAAAAGCAGATGAAAAACAGTTGAACATCCAATCAAACACTCTACACGAGTGCATTCCGCAAGCGTATGCCAATAGGTTATTTGAAGGTATCCTATCCATACAATTCAACACTAATCCTATTCCTCATTCAATAGAACTAGCTGGAGAGAGACTAAGAAAAAAGAGTCAAATAATGACAGGATTCTGATTCGGGAGCATCTCTTTCCAAACGTGATGATTGCCCCTGACAGTTAAAATGTTACGAACTTCCGTAGTACTTGCTTGATACTATCCGATACTACCATCAGTATTCAGGTTGAATGTTGCATCCAGAAATATACAAATTAATAATCCCTGGTTTCGGAATTATCTCCCGGTCCTCTGATTTCTCTCACCTCCAGCACTTTCAAATCCAGTCTGAAGTCTAAGGACGGCGGAGCCTCCGACCAATGCTTCCCCTACTTGTTTGCGCTAGTCAACYTTTTGATGTTCTTAGTGCAGTTTCCGTTAGTCTAGTAATCGAGCTCTATTGAATGAGAATTGATTTTCGTGTATTAAAATTAATGCAAATGTTTAGTTTAGTGAATGAAGATGAGTTTCGATGCCAGAGAATGGCTATCGTGTCCAATTTTCATACAATATCTGGGATGTCCTGCGATCTAATTGATGGAACCGCTAGAACGTTTACAAAGCAGAAATTCTCAAGCGTACCGAGAAAAGAATGGGCACTATGAGTAAAAGACAATGAACACCCCTGCTTTTCTTCTTTTTCTTCTTCTTCTGCTTCCCATATTAGTCTGTCTTCTTATGCTTCATTGGCCTTTAAGTTCACCTAATAAAGCAACCCTTTTAATAATTCTACTCCCTCTATTGCTGACATCATATCTGACTTGGTAACATTAGAACTGACTTTCCTCTGGCTATAATCCTCACCAACTCCTTGATACAAATTAACACCAGCACTTGCACCTCCTCCACCTTTGGATTTCCTTCCTCCTTGCGAAGTTGATCCCATTGATCGTCTGCCGCATATTCCTGCTACATTTATAAGACCAGAAGATTCCAGCACGTTCACTACCTCTAAGTACTCATTGAGCTTCAATTGGCCTAACGGAGATCCAGTTTTACAGTAATGATCAAATAGCTTTTGAACGGTCAATGTTGATTTCCCGTCAGCAAAATCACACTCGGCCTGAACTAACGTTGCTAGGACAGCTTTCTGTAGTACCGTTATTTTATGGATCCTCGATAGCGACGACTGGCCAAAGGATTGGGAACATACTTTGGCCATTTGAGAGATCATTGCTTTGGGAGCGTTTTCCAACGTATAAGATAACAGAGAATTATCATTGGCATTGCTGTTCAGGTTTTCCTGTACTTTGAGCCTTAACGACTGTTCAACAAGCTCAATGGCTCTTCTGCAAATATCAAATGCTTTCCGGAGATCTCCGGTATTACTAGACGTCTTCTTAGCACACAGCATAATGGCTGCTGGATGAATCAAAGGCGGAATGGTAGGCTTCGGGGATGTTTCTGGAGGATACAATGATAACAATCTTGTTCTTATTATGGAAGAGATCTCTCCAGATGTATAAGGAAGAAAAGGAATAACCTCTGGGTTCAAACTGTTTGCCTTCAACCTGGGAAGGAACCTATCAGTTAAATCAAGAGCATTAGCAATACCGATCAATATCAAATTGGAATTCGGTTTGAAAGCCCATGAGAAAAGCTCAAAGAGCACTTGCTGATCTCTGGTAATTAGATGGTCCAGCTCATCCAGTACTAATATAACAGTGCTGGGATTCTCATTACTCTTCCTGAACATAAGATCTGCCAATTCATTAATACCTTTTGGCGATGGTAGTTTCTTTTTCCCCTGAGTCAACTCTGAATATATCTCATCAAATATCATAGATGGTTGAGAAACAATCATACAGTTTACTTCTGCAAAGGCTATATTTTCAAGCTGTGGGTTCAATTTGCATGAATATCTAGTATMGGATTTATGAGGCTTGAGAATCTCTTGAAGCAGGCTATCAAGCATTGCAGATTTCCCTGTGCCTGGAGGTCCACTGATGTATAAAGCACCTGAAGTTTCAGCGGACTTATGATGGTTTAATTTGCTTTCGAGGAATCCTATAAGCTGTTGCCTTTCCTTATCTCTTCCATAGTACTCTCTACATTTAGAGCCTCTTTGGAATATAGCTTTGCCTTTTGTATAGACAGAACTGAAGCTGGGAAACTCAAAATCTAGTACTGCATCAAAAGTGTGTTTTCTACTTTTAGTTGGACTCTGGGGCTCTTTTGAATATAGTTTTAACAACTGGGTGTTTAAAGATAGTCCTTTGGGTTTCTGAGGGGTCGATTCTGGAGAAGGAGGAAGCTGCGGTTCATCTTTTGCAAGAGTGAATAGTTTGAAAGGTTTCACATTTGGCTTTACCTTTGGTTTACTAGGTGTTATGTCTGACAGATTGTTCGTTTTCTTTTTCTTTGTTGCAGGCTCTGATTGAGATATTGAAGATGGAGAAGATTCATCTATGAAWGGATCTTCCAGAGGGATGCTAGTCAATAAGAGTTCATCATCATCAATGGTGGAGCTCCTTGAAGTTTTTGAACAGGATTTTGGTGTGGGAAGCAAATTAGTTGTAGTATTAGAGCTCAAWTCAGTATCAATTCTGAGATTTTTTGATGGTACGCTGGAAGCCCTTGTTGATTTTCTCAATTGTCGTCTTTCAGCGGTCGTAGCTGTGAGTTCACTGCAAGACTCATCATTGATTGCTTTCGCGCTTGATCTAGTTCTTCTAGGAGTATTTGGTTCACTCATTCTTCAAATCAAGTATGTTTTTCAATAGATTTTACTTATTAATCAATAGAATCATGTAAAAGATAGTAACTATTCCTATTTAAAATCAGCTGAAATGGATCCTAGATACTGCAGCTGGAGATGATCGAACTGTTTAATAGGCAACGAAACTAACAATACAGTACAGGGAAAAAAAGAAAACCATAAAATCAAATTCAACACGGTCGAAAATGAAGATCAAAAATTATTTCCATTATAAACATTGATTATCCTTTATTAATCAATCAATTGTATACCTCAACCACGATTGAATAGTGAAAAAAGAAATGGCTGGTTCTCGATTAGGGAAAGAAACGCGTTAAAGACGCGTCAAAAGCTCTCCTAAAATGGAACATTTCCATTTAATCCGTTTCGGTTTTGGCTACGGAATTGYCTGGAGAGACGCCGGTGGGTATTCTGAAGACAGTAAGAGTCAGAGAAACAAGGTAAAAACGAAGTTTTGGAAGTATCTAGGTGGTTTTAGTTGGAATTATTCGAATTTTTGGTGATTCAAGAATGTTATTATAAYATGAAGTAAATCAGTAGTATATATAGATAAGTATGTATTGTGTTGTATTTAGTGCAAAGGAGATTATGTCTCATTTGAAGAAATGTCATACATGTCACATAGCAAAAAATTGTCATGATAGGACAGGATTATACTGAGCATGTTCCACCGGAATAAACCGCCATTCTCTTCTTTATTATTGACGATATAGACACAATGTATGACTTGAAATCGATAGAAACACATAGAGAACTCAAATTATTATACCTCTAGCATTTCTAGATCATGGGGGACAAAAGCACTTACTTCGTCATTATGTATAACTCGYAGTCTTGTTCTCAAATCACGACAGCAGTTCAATTTGTGACTAAACACCCCTTCAGTACACTGACCCGGATAGTATTCAGTCCGTCAAATAAATTCATCCTGCCCGGATAAGTCCCAACTGCTCTAAACCCATCCCCTCACACCCTTCCACCTAGCCATTTCTATTAACCGATTATCTAATCATCTATTCTCGTGAACAAGAATTTTATGATTACAAACAGAATTCCCTTTTATTCAATATTCTTCTCGCTTTGATAAATGCATCAGCATCATCATTGCATGTTATTACTGCTGTTTAGCATCATTATTATCATTACCAAAAGCTCTTTTCTATTGTATTATTGTTTTGTATTATTGTACTGTATTATAGTGATATCACCTCTATTGCTTTGGTGCACTTATGTGATAGTTATTTGGTTTGAAACGTTGAATTGAACGTCTAGAGACCAGTAGAACCGCATGATGCTATTGACTGAGTTTAGTAACAGCGCATAAGAATCAAGGGTTAAAAATTAAGTCTTGCTGAAGGAAAGAGCCAATCAGCAGCAGAACGAAGTAGATCGTCGATAGAATAACGTGATAGGCTACAACAAAGAACTAGTTGCGAAATTAGAAGGATCAAATTAAGCTTTCAACTGTGCCAGTAGTTTGTCAACTGGTCAGATGTCATAATACACTAGACTTTGTTAGCGGCAGTTAAATAGAACAACTGAACAAAAGAAATCACATGATTTGTCTTATTGTTGTCAGACATTGTCACTGACTCAAACGCCGAAAAGATCAGATATTTGCCTGATTGATCTACCGGTATTAACAGCACTAATTATAGAAGCAACAACAGGAATAAGACTGCATGTCTACTCWTTACGCGGCATTGATACCTAAGTTATTTGTACAAGATTGCATTATCAAGGACCCAGAGTTCATAGTTCTGCAGCCTTTARGTACCAGCGCGCACAGGAATAGAACAGCAGAAAAAAGTCGTTCCCACGTTCACTACAGCACGTCACAGCATCGAATAGCATAAATCATATTTACCATATCAGCATACGTTTATTATGCATTCAAATATATCACAACTGTTGCAGGCTCCTTATAACGGCTCCGGCCCATCAGGAGGCTCCGCAAACCAACCGAAAAGCACAGCGGGGAATGCACCTCTGCGGAAACGGTCAACGTCTCCAGAGGTAACAACAGCATCGGCAAGGACCCAAAATCTGTCTTCCGGGACCAATTTGTACAACAGCAACAACAATAGCAACAGCAATAGTGGCAAAAGACCGTCCAGTAACACAGTTCTGCCTGCAAACGAGAGCAGTGCAATAGGAGACCCAAATCCCAATGCAGGAACGGGACCGTCGGGACCGTCGGATGGGTACAACGGCTCTAGTTATTACGATAGGGACCGGGAAAGACTGCGAAGAGAACGAGAGGCTGCGGAATACAAAAAGAAAAGGATCCCGTCGCGAGAGTTCAGTGATCGGGATAAAGAAAGGGACTGGGATTGGGACCGTGACCGGGATCGAGATCGAGATCGGGACAGAGAATTCCCTCCGAGTCAATACCCATATCGGCGAGACTCGAGCTTGAGAACACCCCCGGGACGACCTTCCGGTCCAAATCCATCGAGATATGATCCGAAACCCTATTCGCGAGGCAATTCGTACCGCCACGACTCTTATCGTCATTACCGAGCTGGCGGGCCTGGTGGATCTGGTGGGGCACCGGCTGGAGTCTCTCAGCCTCCAGCCACGGCTATTCCGGCCGGATCAACCGAAAAACAAACCTTATCAACCGGACCGGGTCCTGTTAAAACAAGTGGGTCAATTTCGGCTCCTCCGACGGGTCCCAGTGCTTTGAAAGACTGGGACTTTGACCCTGATCGTGAGAGAGACAGGATACCCGATAGAAGACTTCGCAAGGATCTGGATGGGAGAACAGATAGAGACGGACGGTTCGGAAGGAAGTCCTGGGAGAATGAGGTGGAGCCAAGTTACAAACGAGCAAGGTCTCCGTTCCGAGACTCTCGGCAAACCTCGGGACGTCCGGAACCCAGTAATAGCTCCGTTGGATCTATTCCCGAAGAAGAAAGACCCTCTGCAGGAGGACCAACAAGGGATCGAGAGCCTAATCTGGATAAAGAGACGGATTTGTTCCCGGACCTCTTAGAACGGGACAGGGAACGGGACATGGACACCAGACCCCGCGGTGGAAGCACTCGAACATCAGGACAGGGCCCCGGTCCAGCTCCAGGTCCTGGTCCAGGAATCGGGCCGGGTCCAGGACCAGGGCCTCTTTCCCATAGGCGATATTTTCCGAATACCCACACCCAACCTCCTTCGGGTCCCGGAGCGTATCGGGAACGATACCCGTCAGACTATCGGGACAGTCGTTACAATCGGGATAATAGAGACAAATACCCCGGGCCAGGGGATCGGTACATCCGAGATCGGGACAATAGGGACAGAGACTCTGAACTTGACTTCCGACATTATGACTATCTACCCCGGGACAGAGAACGGGAAAGATTTAGGTTCAACTACCGGGATCCCAGAGACCCTAGAGACCCTCGGGACTCCCGAGATTATCGCGATCGGTACCGGGACCCAAGCAGAGATGCTCCTGTGGGTCCTCGCAGCCTTTATCAAAGAGCCAGCTTAGAAAGTCCTACTGCAGTTTCAGCAAGTTACTATGAAGAAAAGGAGAGACTACATAGATACAGCACAGGGTCTAGCAGTTTGACTAACTCTGTCCGGAAAAAACCCAATTTGATCGACACGGACAGCGAGAAAAACTGGGGTAGTGGTACAAATCTTAGTTCTACTAGCCAGAAGGCTCCAGACTCTTTTGAGGGTCTCTCCTCTAATTTCAAAGGGCCCTCGTTGATCGCAAATGAAAAGGCAAGGACCCTCAAGCAGAAGGATCTGAAAGAGCTTTCACCAAACGATTCAGACAGGAGCGATGTTCTCAAAGGACGTCCAAGTGTCCGGAAAGAGCAAGACACGGGTGCGGCTGCCGACAAAATGGACATTGACGAAGATAATAGCACAGTTAAAGGAATCTCGGAGAGCAAACCGAGCAAACCAAGCAAACCGGACAGCGAGAAAGCGGTGGAAAGCGGCGAAAATGGGGGAATAGTTGTCAAGTCGGAGCCTGAGGGTCCGAAAGCTGCTGATGAAGACGCTAGAAGCGCAGCAATGGACATTGAGACGGAAATTAAGCCAAAATCGGGTGTTTCTGACCAAAAAGATTCTGGTAGAGCGTATAAAGAGTCTATTTCTCCCGAACCAACGTCAAACCTCATTCCAGACCTTAACAATAAACTGATTAAAGACTTGGCCACAGCCACAAATCCAAGTAAATTTGTTGCGGACATTGACACTAAAACCATTTTTCATGAACACAATGCAAATCTAAAACCCAGCGAAGAAACTCAATTCGAAACTGAAGACGATGACTATTCTCCTACTGAAGAACCCTTTGGCATAAAGAATGAAAGTGAGTCCGAAGAAGGGATTGAGAAAGACAAGCAACCCAAACTCATACTTAAAACTGAGTCTTCTGAATACTCTCCGCAGCCACAGGGGCCAAACTTTCCTCCTTCCGAGTCTCTCGAACAACACCCTTACGTCTCAGACTCTTCTAAGAATGAATTAACTATCCTAAGTGAAAACAAGCTCATTAACTACAATTATATCTTCCCTCTAAACAGACTTGAAATGCAGATGTACAATTTGGAATTRCTGCCAAAGGAGACGAAGCGGAAATATCTTAAATATACCTTGCAGACCCCAGTGAAGACCCTCAGAAGTTACCCATTCTATAAGGCCAATCTCGTACACCATGAAACCCGACAGCAGAGCAACCTTTTGGAGGCTTTCCGACAGAAAAAGCGGTTTATACACGTGAAAGAGAAACAACTGTGTAAGCAGTATCTCAGACTGAAACAGGAATGGGACCGAAGCTGCGCCGTCTTGGAATTAGCCGATGTAAAGCAGCCGGAAGAGGCCGGAGATGAGGTCGGCGGCGATGGACTTGGCGGCAGCAGTGGCATCGGGATCGGCACTGGAAGTGGAGGCGGAGGCGGTATTGGTGGAGGATCTGGGGGTGTTGGCGGGGTCCCGGGCTCTGGTGGCTCTGGTGGCTTGGGAACGTCTAATAGAAGATCACGTCATCATGGAGACTCTGTCCGAACCGAGGCTGAATTTTTAGAGATTCTAGCTAATCTGGAGCGGGAAAACGCTCGTGATCCTGCCTATAGAGCCAGATTAACCGCGGCTAAAGTCCCCGATATGATACTAGACCCTGTGGCCCGCGAAGAGATGAAGTTTATTGACGTAAATAACCTTGTTGAGAACAAGGACCGATGGGCTAATCGGCTCAAGACGGACAAAATAGACACTTTCACCCCTGAAGAGCATGAGAAATTCTGTGCTGCCTACGTGAATTATCCGAAACAATTTGGCAAAATCAGTACATTAATGGGAGGCTTACGGTCATTTGAAGAATGTGTGTTACACTATTATCGGACAAAGAAGAGTATTGATTATAAGAACCTCGTGGCCAACAAGAAGCGAGGAGGTCGGAAAGGTAAAAAGAAGGAAAAGAAGGGCAAAGGCGGAGGATCTGGWTCTGGCGGGGGATCTGGTGGATCTGGTGGAGGACCTGGCGGTAAAACTAATAACAATTCTACTAGTACTTCCAAAGCCGGTACTCCTAACGCTCAAGAGGAATCAACAGCTGAGGCAGCAACAACTAATGCAGGATCTGTGGATACCGAAATCTTTCCGAGTGCGGCCGAACAAGTGGAAGAACGAACGAAAGAGGAAACTGAACCCGCCAGTATTCCTTTAAATGGCGGTGGTCCTTCCGTTTACACCGAAACCGGACGGCCTAAAAGAGCAGCAGCACCGACGTTTGGGGAAGAGGATAAAAAAGAGGATGAAAAGAAGAAAAAAAAGAGAAAAGACACTAAAAAGAAGCCCGAAAACGATCCTGATGGTAAACCAAACGCTGCTGGAAAGGTCCAAGAAGACCCTTCTGCATTAAAGTCTGGAAACACAACTGGAACAGCTGCCGTAGACAGTTCAACCTCTAAAGCCGGCGCTAAACATTCTCCTGTTGAAAATGATTCCTCCGAAGCTTCTACAAACATACCCGAGAAAGGAATTACTAGCTATTGGTCAATTGGTGAAGTAGACTTGTTTCCTAAGCTTTTAATGCAATACGGTAGCAGATGGGACGAAGTAGCGAAAGTATTACGGTCAAAATCACCAATGATGGTTAAAAACCATTATTCACGACATGCAATGTTATACGGTTGGGACTCAATCGTTGCTAAAGCTGATAAAGCGCTGAACCTACTGGATCAGGACAATAAAATACCGGCTGAAGGGTCTCGAAATAGTTTGAAAATCGGTAGTGATGGTCCAGAAAGCACCATTGCCTCCGTATCTATTTCAGCCGATACTTCGAGATCATTTGGTTCGAAAATAAGCAGTTTATTGAATGACTAAACTATCAAACAAAGTTGTTAACTGGTGAATTGGTTTATTGCATAAGTTAGTATATCTTCAGACACGCCCTCCTTTGAGATTTAGATTTAAGATTCGCTGAACGTATTTCCAAATATGGAAGCATGATTACTCAGAATGAATGAAGTTTGAATGCTGATTATAGTTTGAGGGTTTGACTGAAGTTTATTTTTAGAATTGCATGTGATTGCACACGAAACCAAACTGGATTCTTAACCATTCAAACGGTGGATGACAAAGAGAAAGATTAAGTGGTGATAGGCTGAATAATAACTGAATAATGAGTTCTATATAATACAAGTTATTCAATCAATGATTCAGTAGCTGTATACAAAGATTTATATAAATAATAACTTCTAATGTTATATTTATCCTAAAAAAGATACAACCCTTTTGCTGTTTCGTTGAATCAGTAGATGTCTAGTGTTTGAACTGAAGTGATGATACAGTTAAATTATACGGCTAAGCGTGGCCTTATTCAGTTGAGAACGTATTAATTGTAGTTATATCTTAGAATATCCATAGTAAATGGTGACCTCCGTTGGTTCCTTAAATAGTATTCGATCATCTATCTAATCGGGCCCTTTGTTGGATCCTGACGAAAAATCAACATCTCAACAAAAAGAACATAGCATTAGTCACTTTGGAAATGAAATAAATGCTAGAATCCTTTATGAAAATAGAAGAAAATTAAATAAATCAGAAGTCTTTTACGGAAAATATTAGTAATTGAATAATCCACTTTATCATTATGTCTGACACTGATGTCTCACTCTCTTGTTTGCTTTATTTGCTATTCTAGCGCAGAAATTCTACCTATCGATCGGTTTGCCATGAGGAGATGTGATTGTAAATAGAACAATAGAGCTTTCAATTAATAGGAATAACGCGTTCAATTTACATTCAATATACGTTAATTACCAGTTGATTCACATAAAAAAAAGGAAATCGAGAGAGATCAAACACACATCGTCAATATTTCAATTGAATAAATAAGTAAATAAATAAATAAATAAATAAAATGGCAATATATGAACCCAACCAAGCCTCGATCGCTTCTTCCTATGACTTTGTAGTTAGCATCAACTCAGGTGCCATTCCATAACCCTTCACTTCACACTAAGAATGATTCTAATTCTTCCCTGCCATAGTAATGCCTACTCCGTTTTCACCTCATCTTCGTAACTCTCGACCAATTCTCACCGCTTCAAATACAACAACCAACAACCATCCTCTACAAGTAAAACATAATATTTAAAAACCCAACACCAATAATAAACAATAAACCGCTTGCAGAACCAAATATCCCACAATCTTTCTTGTCTGCCATTACAAGAAATATTATTACCTAATCTGTCCGTACGAAGGATAAGCCGTTTGAAGAACACTGGGGTTGTCCGAAAACTAGTGTAAACGATACAATGAACTCAAACTCTATTTCCCGCACTTTGAATCGAAAAAGCTTAAACATCAATCGCGTCCTGTGTTTTCGTTGAACAAAAAATTTCATTCTCGTGTCTTACAAATCTACTATTGTTTCGCTTTGGTTGAGCAGTGCCGCTGTTAGCTCTTGCTTTACTTTTCATAGCTTTGTCTTTGATTATTCAATGATGAATGCTGAAGAGTATTAATTGTAGAGACCTATTTGGTATTAAAACTGGTTGAAAAAGCAGAATTTCTGTTTAAAAAAAAATTAAAACTATCAAGTAGATATTAGCCAAGATTGAGTTAATCGACTGAAGTGTTTCTTGCTCGATATTTGGAGTAGAGCTTAGACAAGGTGAAAAGGTGAATTTCTCGTGATTTTTCGGTGACGACTTTGAGTTTTATTGCGGAATCTCCTGTTACCTCTCCCAGTTGGAAACCTGAAATATTTGGTGATTTAAGTGAAAAAATTCAAACTGTTCTGTGCTACAGCCCATCGAACCATTGTTTAGTCTTTTGTTCACTGGCAACTAAGGACCTATCTATACCTTATTGCAGAGTAAACACGTTTTTGATAAGTGTATTTTCCATTATCATTTCACAGTTAAGGAATTAATTGTTGCTGCCATCGTTCTTTTTTCAAGTTTCCATCATAACTGCTCCTGTATGAAGTATTGCGACTGATTATATTGCATTACATTATCACAATCTTCTGACGCCCTATCATATCATCACCATCATCAAAATGTCATTCAGCGTTGAAAGACCATTTGGTATTTATCTATGGGACATATTTGACAAAGCTGTGGCCCAAGTCACCCAAGGGAAGTTCGTCCCATCAGAATTTGAATTCATTCCTAACGAGCTGCCATTTGCTGATCACTTATCAGTATTTGAAGTCATTTCTGCCTATTATATTGTTATATTTGGGGGTAGATATCTTCAAAACAAGTTCAATTTGAAACCTTTAAAGCTACTTACTCTTTTCAAGCTTCATAATTTTATTCTCACTGCTGTTTCTTTCGTTTTGCTATGTTTGATGGTTGAACAATTGATTCCGATACTTAGTCAGCATGGTCTTTTCTGGTCTATCTGCAATAAGGACGCTTGGACTCAGCCTTTGGTCACTCTTTATTATGTGAGTAAAATTTTTTTTAAGGATGCTTTATAGGTATTCTGGCTGTTTGTTCCTACTTGTCCTTGTGATTATTAAACTAACAGTTCATTTTAGCTGAACTACCTAACCAAGTACTTGGAGTTCATTGATACTCTTTTCCTTGTTGTTAAAGGAAAACCTTTGAGTAAGTACTGACTATCTCTCTATATTTCCTTCTATTTTCACCACTAACAGAAATCCGCTAGCTTTCTTACACACTTATCATCATGGTGCTACCGCTTTCCTTTGCTACACTCAACTGCTCGGTCATACATCTATCCAATGGGTAGTAATTGGTCTCAATCTAACAGTCCATGTGATTATGTACTGGTACTATTTCCTAGCAGCTTGCGGAGTAAGAGTCTGGTGGAAACAATGGGTCACTAGAATGCAAATTATCCAGTTTATTATTGATATTGGATTTATTTACTTTGCTTCTTATATCAAGTTTGCTTCTCAGTATTATACTAGATTACCCCATTGTGGAACTTGCGCGGGAGAAGACTATGCTGCTGTGTATGGTCTTATTGTTATATCTTCATATCTTCTGCTATTTATTGCATTCTACATCAAAGTGTATATCAACAAAGTGCAACATCGCAGAGCGCGTTCTCTGTCGAAGCCTGATGAAGATATCAAGAAGGCTGTTGCTGATTCTGCTTCAAGTTCTGGTGTGGAAAAGGCTGGTAAATATCAATCTTCCACGACCAAATCGCGAAAGGCCTAGATGTTATGATGGTTGGTTCTGTTCTGGGTATTCATTGCTTGATGTGTTGTTTGTGATAATCAAAAGTCAATAATCAATACTCAATACTTAATTCTGGAAGATTAAGTAAGTAAAAGACGGCGAGCATTCAATTTCAATTAGTATGCATGATGGTTATAGTTGGTTCTAGTTTTATGGCAGATGGGTGTATATGTATTTATGTATTAATGTATGTATTAATGTATGTATTAATGTATGTATTAATGTATGTATTATGTATGTATTTATATATAAATAAACTACAGACTTACATTTCAACATAGACTGAATATCTATTAATTACACGAATAATTGCCATTTCCTTCTCTTATATTTTCACATAATGTAAATGTTTTAGCTGTCATCATCACACTTTCATCTGCCCTCATTCATCTAATATTTGATATCTTTGCTTCTTAACTGTGCTAACCTGATCGCCTTTCGAATATCATCTTTCGTTATCTTAGCTTCACCTCCATATAATGAAAAATGCTTGAGCTCATCTCCTTGAGCAGAAATAGTGATTCGAGAACTGACAGAAAACTCCTCAGCTTCACCATTCAAATCAGCCAGAAAAACTGTATCGCCATTAATCTTTCCTTGACTCTTTTCTCCATTATCCAGTAGAAACCTCTCGTCAATCTTTGCTATACCAAAACAGGATGTGACAGGCAACAGTGAATCTTTGCTACTCAATCTCAGTTCGAGTCTTCTATCTTGATTTCTATCGCATAACAATGTCCAGTTATCACTTTTCCTATCAAGATGTCTGACATCGTCAGGCAAATAACATAAAGGAAGCTGAATGTCTTTTAAAGCTGCTACCGTAGCTGTATGTATTAATGTGAAAGGTGGACCTGAACGGCCGATCACCTGAATATTGGCATACAATGCAAATCTCCATCTGAATTTCGATAAATGATCATCATCTTGGTTYCCATCAAAATGAATATCTAATCCTTGTTTATACTTCTCGATTTGTTCTTCAGGATATTGCACTGACATTATTCCATTCTCTATGACTTTCCTCCCTACTATAACTTGCACACTTTGTGCAGTGATTAGTCCCGAGTTTCTTATATTTTCATACAGTTCTTGGCTCAAACCCATTTCTTCGTCGCTAGGAGGACCAGGATTTCTGCCCCTATTGACCTCTACGGTCGGATAGAATGCAACGAACCGCGGGAATTTAATTGATAGTTTGCCAAAGTCTTGGACGGAGTTGTATTCAAGCTGATCGACAGGTTCTATTCCTGCTGTTATGGAGCAGATGACAGTTGTTTTTCCGGATTTTACAAAAGAGGAGCCTAGCACTGATATTTCGTTGTTGAGATTGCCTTTGGATATTTCGATAGGCCTGAACTCTTCAAACTGGCGTAAACTGTATGGTCTAGCATGGATGTAGTTGAGATGTCTTTGGAAAAACACTTCCGGAGCTACCCGGGCGAAAACGTTTGGTTCGAATTCGATGGACATTGTCAAAATGGGTTATTTAAGTACACGTATGTGACTTATTGTAGCAATAGCTGGTTCTATTGTGATAAGTAGTAGATATATCTGTGATGAGTGACTGCAGTGTGACTGTTGATCTGTGGTCCGCCCAAGAGCACTTTCAGTTTGGTCGGAATTTGGGCTGAAAGTTCAAGCAAAACAAAAAAAARTCAAATCAATCCCCGTTAAGAAATGAAGCAGATATAAGAAAAAAAAATTATTTGGTTTTCAGCCTTTCAAGCCGTTTTCATAGCTATTTAAAATCTCACTAATCTTTCTGTTATATCATATAATAGAAGAAAGAAATTGCTTACATAATTGGCAGTTGTCCATTAATCATTCATGTTATATCAGGTGACTTATACACGATAGCTGGAAGATATATGGACATTATCGGACATTTTAACAATTTCACAAGACGGGGAGGGGGGGGTCTGACTCGCTCCGCTTCTGTGTAACTTTTCATAATTTAGGTTCCAGACTTTCCGTTGTGTTGTTATTGGTTATTATAGTCGTATTAAAGTTCATCGCTCAGATCTATTTTTGTCCAATGTTGTTTTTGTCACACGTCAAGTCAGGCAGAATGCACATGGGTAGTAAACAGAATTACGATATCAATTGCAGAAGAATGGGCGAAATGTCTATCAACAACAAACTGGCTCTTCTTGTTTGTCAATTCTTTGCTGATTGCATTTCGTTGATTTACTGCTGTTAAAGGCTGTAATAAAACACTACTGAATCCATCTGTGAATGTGCAAGAAACCTAGATTTTTGTCATTGTTGTTAGATTCAGTTCTGAATGACAATTGATCGAGTGGACACGTTGGATACAATAGATAGACCACATAGACCACATAGACTAGATAGATCGGGAGATAGGATAAACATAGATTAGATCATATACACACAACATCAGCAGGTTTTTATTTCCCGTTATTCATACTCAATCAGTTGCCGAACCTTGCGTTGAAACTGACTTGACAAACCCATTGGTAAAGGGAACAACGAGATAGAAAGGTGATAGTAAGAAGCGAAGCGACACGTCTTCCAGCATTTAAGTACCCAACTGTTGTACGACAATAAGCAATTATCAATAGACAACTAATAGACAATTAATAATAAACAATTAATGACAACAATAAGCAAGAGCATTGAGCATTGAGCATAAATCAAGACATCGAGCATTATACATTCCACTAATCAAACAATCAAGCAAGCAAACTGGACTTTGCTTGCTTTGCATCAACTACACCATTCCTGTTATTCAATTCACTCTGCAATTCACACGGAAAATCACAGATTACCGCACATTTGAAAGCATATTGGTTCTTATTCGAACACCGAGAACAAATAATCTACAGAGGTTACCTCTCGTTTCTCTATCCAACCCCTTCACCATATCATCATGCTACAACGACTACTTATCTCCCTCAAAACTGGGAACTGGGTTCCTCCCATTTCCCTGAAAATCGTAATCCTCTGCATCACATGGTACAGCGTATCTGCCATCACAACAACCATCAACAAGGCTATTCTAGATCAGTTCTCGTACCCTGCTTTACTAACAGAAGTACAGTTTTTCATGAACGTTGTCATGGGCATATTAACCATAGAAGCACTTAAATGGTTTCCTTTCCTGCGCCAACTATTCCCAGATGGCTCTGTACCAAAGAACGGATATATCCCACGGCCTACCAGGCGGATTCTCCGGAAAACRCTGCCAATGGGTGTTTTCCAGTTCGCGGGACATATCCTTTCTCACGCAGCAACCTCGTTGATCCCCGCCGCCGCAGTGGCATCCATCAAAGCCCTTTCACCTTTGGTAACTGTGGGCGTCTACAGGTTCGTTTTCTTCACCAGAATGCCTATCGCTACGTACCTTTCCTTGATTCCTCTTGTGCTAGGAATCATGATGATTCTAATGAAAGGCTCCATCTACGAAGTTCTTACCGGCCATTTTCAAGGTGTCTTCTTTGCCGTGGTATCAACGTTTGTATTTGTAGCCCAGAGCATTTACTCCAAATCTGTTCTCTCCGGCACCAGCAGCAATGAGTCTGCTTCCGATATCCCTCTGGCGGAAGTGCATCTCCCTAAGCATGCGCGTTCCAATAGCTTTTCGCACAAGGTGACAGAAACAGCATCAAAATTTCTGGCTGATGGCGCAGAGGGCAAGCCTGATAAGCTTACCGTTTTGATTTACTGTTCAGCGTGGGGTTTCCTCTTCTCCCTGCCAGTTTTCCTCTCGACAGAGCTTTTTTCCGTGCTTTCGGTGTTCGCTGGTGCCGGCAAACCCTTGGAACCTGCCGGAGAACAACCAGAAGCAGGACCTATCAGTATTCCCTACATACTTTTACTATGGGATGGATCTTCGCATTTCGTCCAAGCGTTGATAGCTTTCCATATAATCGGTGCAATCTCGCCAGTGTCTTATTCAATTGCTAGTTTGTTGAAACGGATAGTTGTTATTACCGTGACAATGTTATGGGGAGGACATGTGATACAGCGGTCGCAGGCATTTGGTCTTTTTCTCACTGGGGTTGGTTTATATTGTTATGATCGATGGAGTGTGGGGGCCCATAAGCATTAGCGTGATGGATGCTATGGACCGGATGGTGGTGGATTTTGAGAATGCCGGTTACGGTTCTGGGACTCCGGTTGGTTACTACTGTGCACGGCTGCGGCTCTAGGTTCATTGGAGCCGGGGTTGTCCAACCCTAAGTCGCCCTTTGCACTTTAACTCCAACTCTTGTTGTGAGGTATCYAATTTCCGGGTTTCCTTCTAATAGCACTAGCAAATTCCTCATTCACAACACGTAGTCTCCCTTTTCTCGGCTTGTACGTGCTGTGCCGTGCTGACTGGAATGGCGAACTCAACAAGCATCCATCTCCTACTGAGAATTGCATTTGGAGATTGTCTATTGGTTGTTAATTCTAATACTATGCACTATGTTACACTATGCTACACTATTCTACAACATTATTATCATGTTCACATCTCAAAGCAGACTAAATGACAGTCAACTTCCAGCAAATGGTACTGATTCGTTGTTAAGCTCGAGAAAGCACAATCTATTCCGAATTTAACAAAAATTGATGTAAAGCAAGTTAAGAATTCAGTGTCAATAACAATCACATAATCAACAAAATTATCAATATCCAATAGTAAAGCTCCCAGTAGTCCTTGTTCTGGCTTTGAAATACTTCCCAAAAAGGGGGAAATCACTCACACAGTTATTCAGCAGCTTTGAGAGAAGAAATCTACGATTAACGTTTTAGTTCTCATAATAAGCTGTTGGATATAATTCATCCTTCATTACGTATGCTTCAAGACGGTCAAACAGCCATTGAGAATCATTGAGAAGCGTGGAAAAGTGTCCCAATAATACCAGCTGACGGACTCCAAATCTCCATTATGATCCAGCTATAGAAACGGAAATGCTCGTAGTGTCGATAGGATTTTTCAATCAGTGCTTGCCAGTGTTGTTTTGTGGTTGATATTTGTTAATAACAATGATGTGGTTTTATGCTTTTCACAGCTCTTTTCCGAAGCATCAAACCCCGCGGGAACATCCTACCGCATGCAATGATAGAATATAGATACACCGGTGGCAGCACAACCATCATAGAAAATGCTGGTAACAATATGTGCAATAATATACTCAAGACTGACATTCGCTTTTTGGCTTTGATTAGTGTATACATATATATAACATATACAACATATACATATATGTAGTTATTAGCTGTTTATCTATAAATTATGATATTAATTAACGGGTATGGATCTACTAAATGGGAACCGTGCTTGCTGATATGAGAGTGTTTTTTTTTCTGTCAATCCGTGTTTGAATTCAGCGTTACGATTTCTGCTGAATCTTATTATATTTATTGCAAGGAATGAACATGGTTCAGCTTGCAGCGGCGGCCCAGTCGAAAAGGGGATCCTACGGATAATTGTGATAGAATCAATCGGCATTTCCAGCGTCCAATTGAATAGATACTGTCAATGCTGCAACTTCCTGCTACATTGCAGCAGGAAGCCAAAGTTTGAAATTGAAAAATTTACATGATTTATCAAAAGGGTATTATTCCTATATCGTTAGGGATATTAGTAAAGAATGGAATTTATGGAATTTCATCATTGAGAAGAGTTAAACGACGTAATGTACTTAAAATTACGACCTATCTGTGGGAAACCGCTCAAATCTCATGTGACGATTTATCACCAGCAGTGTTAGGTAAACTAGGATTTTTACATGATTAGATAAATTACGAAACTTGTGATAATCACAATATTTACATTMGCTATATGAACTGAATCTTCTATTAGTGTTTTGTACTTTTATCATAAACTTTAATTTAACTATCACCAACAGACAATCCAGCAACACAAACACTAGTAGTACCATTTGTGTACAGTTATTATCATTAGCGTTGTTAGTATGTAAATTCAATCATTCATTTCTTCATTCTCTTCTTGTTTTTCTCTTGTTATTCTTCTCATTATTCTTCTTGTTATCATTTTCTAGTTAAAACAATATCAGAAACATAATGCTTACATGATCTACATAGGTTTATTGTCTACAATGCCATTTTGAACCATTGAGAACAGGAATCAATAGTATCGAAATAGTATCGAAATCGGCTCTTAGACCTGAGTTGCAATCAATTCAGTGCTTACTTATCTCTTTATTTTTATTTTCCTTGTAATTCAATACTTATCCTTTTATCATCATGTTCACTTTCCTATTGAAATCTCCATTTATATACAACGCCCGAAGTGCTCCCAGCCAGAACTTCTGCTCCACAGTCCGTATAAACCATTCCATGGCCTTTTTCATAGCTTTTCCCATTGGAATTCCTGTTATTCATTGGCAGCAACCGCAAAGCAATACTACAGATATCTCCACCTCCGTCCTGAGATGCCAGTTTATTAGGCGCCGTGAATGATTTCTCTAATTGGAATTGCCAGGAACCATTAGCAATTCGCAGGCTAAAAATCTGCACCAGGTTATTCCAAGCGATTGCCAGTGTTTCTGTATGCTCCCAGAACTCGTGGCTTTCGTTTTCCGTCCCGGAGAATCCGTTGGAAGTGCCGAACGTTATGCATTTGATGGACTGTAAGTAGGACACGGAGGAGGATGGAAAGGAGAAAGAGGAAGACCGAGGTCTTCCAGGGCCGTCGGTTGCCTTCCCGTTGGTGTCCTTGCCGACTGTTGCCTTACCATCGCTGCCACCGCCAGTTAAATCTTTCTCGATAATCACCTCTCCATTGATATCATATACCTTTAGCACTCCCCCTGTGAATATAACAGCTATCATGCCAGTACTATTGCTAACACTAAACATTTCTGCCCTACTGGCAAGCTTCCTTATAAGCCCAAACCGAACGGTCTCCCATACAAACACATTGCCCCGGGAATCAATGCTCAGGGCGAGATTGAACACTGGCGCGGTAGCAAAGGCTTTTATTGGTTCAGTATGAGCTCTGAGGCTTTGGATGAACTGGAGGGAGATTTTATGAGTGTTATGGGTGTTGTGAGAGCTCAGGTGGTTGTTCGTTAAGCCGTTTGCGGATCCAAGGTTTCTGTTCGGCACAAGCACCAAGGGTAAATTTTGTCTTCCGAAGGCTCCCGAAGTCCCCGCATGCAGTTTCCACGCTGTGATGAGACCGCTGGAACAGCCGGTGAGAATATACCCATTTTCCAGCTTCACGAGCTGGGTGATTCTCTGCTGGTGCACTCCTTCGTAGCGGACTCCCGTGCCGGACACTAGGCTTCCCATGCCGCTGTCAAGTTGCAGCACGACATTTTCGCCTATTTCTACCACATTCCCAGGGCCAGTTTTCCATTTTTTGGACCCAGGTACGTACTCCAGTGTGCGCACGGCCTGGGTTTCTGCCCCAGCACCTAGCGTGGTACCTATTTCAGCTTTACCGCCCGCAATACCCGCATGGCCCTTGGGGCTGAGGCTCAAACGGCACAGGCACACCGCGCCAACCTCCCGCGTCGGGTGTGGCTTATCAAACACTTGCTTCGGCGTCTGGCCGAAGTTGTGAATAATCCCTATTGCCGCATTCCTTTCTACCTCGTTTTCGATCTTGTCAAGATCAACAGCGCCCCGGTAGCTGAGATGATGGAACACATTGGTGGCCTTTTCTGCTTCAGCCCCACGCTGTTTATACCCGAAAACCAGGTCGATCCACTGATGGAGATGCTCTGAGACGTAAGGGCTTTCCAGGGCCAGCCGATGCAAGCGGATGAATCGATGGGGGTCGCCGTGGGCCCAGGGGGGCAGCTCTACATTGTCTACTGTTTTCCCTGCGGAGTCCTGCAGCTGGCCAAAGGCGAACCGGTTGTCGTTGAGGAGAAACTGCGGGAAATAGAAGAATTCCGGGGTCAGCTCGCGAACATCTGAGCTGTTGTCACACGACGAGGATTCCCATGCTTTCCGGATCGAATAGAACAGTCTGTCAGGGAGATCAAACTTGCCTCCTTGCAAACGGAGGTAGGACTGTGTGTAAGGCTGGATCCGTATAAGATAAGACGCCACGATCATGGCGGAGGAGTAGTGTGTTCCGTAATGGAAAGGTCTTGTGCCCGAGCCGGTGCCCGAACCTGTACCAGATCCCGTGGCAGTGCCAGAAGTCTCGTCAAGCATCTCCCGCATGGCCAGGAACCGTTCCTTGAACAGCAGCTCCCTGTTCACCGTCTGAGCTCCCATGGGCTTGGAAAGGTCTCTGAACGTCTTCAGGTCTGATAGATCCAACTGGGTGCTTGTATAGTCGGCAAGAACCCACGGGAAGACAGGATACTGCGTGAGATCGTTGAAAGTCCGACCCGCCAGCGTATTTACGATCATTAGATAGTAGAAGTTTGATATTTCACCTTTTCTCCACCGTCTAGTGGCTGTCGAGAGTCCCTGACCAGGGTTTTGGCTGTTAGAGAACACAGAGGAGAGCTTACTTGCAAAAGAGCTGCCGGGAGGTAAAGGTAAAGGCGTGTTCCCCACAGAAAAAGCCCGTGCCAGGTCGGGGTCCAGCACCGGTTCTGCTGGGAAACTATTTTTTCCATGGGAGTTCGCATGGGMATTGGCCGTGCGCACGGCATTCAGTTTGGCGTAAATAGAATCTCTAGTTTTCGCAGTAGTGGCTGTGATGAGGAAGCTGGTTCTGTTTGAGAAAAACAGCTCCAGGGCGACATCTCTGAGCAGGAATTCACGTTTAGATATCAAAGCGACCGTTTTTATATCCCAGGAGCGTGTTTTTGTTGTTGTATTCGATTTGACACTTTCAGCAGTAGCAGAAGCCCCAGCTCCAGCGCTGGAAACCCTCCTGGATTGAATCATTAAGCTGTCTAAATAAGGATCTCTGTACTCCTCCGGAGCTTCCTTGGCATCTAGAATGTCGCCTTGTTTAGTATGGACATAGCCATCAATTATATACAGATACTGTTCACCCAGAATGAGAATTCCTTGGGTTGATTCTAACCCTGTGATACGGGAGATATTCCAGATCTTCTTGATGGTGTCACTGGGGAACAGACTTCTAAGGACTTTTCTGTTGTAGTCTTCCTGGTGAGACGCCAAGGAGAAATCGTTGAACAGGCCAGGCGGTTCTATAATGGAGGAGGATGGGGGTTTGGTAGAGGATTTGGTGGGGGATAGGGAGTTTCTGTCCAAAGCTGTAGATGAAACAGTTAAATTAACTGACGACGTCGACGATGAGCTGCAGATAATACTAGGAGGGTCAATTGGATTATCGCCAATGGTACTATCAGTATCAACACCGTTTTGTGCATTATCATCGTCAGTATCCTTATTATCCTTATTATTATCACCCTTATTTCTCCTATCTTCAGGAACCATCATCTTTCTCATTCGCTCTTTGCCTTCAGCAGAACTAAGAGCAAAGCTGAGCCTCTCACTATCACCGTCACGGTCACCACTTTCACTTTCACCATCCAAGTGAAACGCATTTTTCACTCTTTCTACTAATTCTACCTTCTCCTTAAGCCGTTGATACTGTTTTACGTAGAATTTCACATCGTCAAGCCTGTCTTGGATGTTTCTATAGTATTTTTTCTTTTCTAAAGCTGTGATAGCAGATTTCCATGATTGATTCTCCTGGTGGAGTTTTGTTAGATGGGAGAGTTCTTTCCGGAGGGGAAACACGGGTGGGTTGTTGGGGATGGCAGCGGTAGCACCTTTGAGGCCAGCAAGGGTGGGTTTATGTTTGGTGGACTTTGCAGTGAGAATGGCTTGCATCTCAGGCAGTCTGGAGGTATCTATAAAGGGTGTGATTGAACCCGTGCTGAATACTGGGTCAGATTCTGTACGAAGTCCTTGAGAGGCTGTGTGATACATACCGAGAACAGATTTACCTCCTATTTTAGATTTCATATCGGTGCATATTTCCTTGATTTTCGCCTTGCGGACCTCGTCTTCAACCAACCAGGAGCGAAAACTGCTGTTATCGTGGGTGGAAACGTACTGGAAAACCTGTCCCAGTATCTTCGCAGCCTCTTCGTGCGCTGCGTCGTTGTTTCCAAGCTTTTCGCCCACTCCTGGTAGCATTGCCAACAGGTCTTCCCCCTGGAAGAGATACAATGTTCTAAGACAGTTCGAAGCGTTTTCATTGATAGAAGCAGACTCAGCAAGACAGTTGATGATTAAAGCTAGTACCAGAGCTCTTGTTGACTGTTTATCAAGCGTCTTGTTAAATATGATGTCCTGGTTGTAAAGGATCTTCACCAGTAGGTCATTCAGTTGAATCTTATTCTCATTATCAGCACTACTGCTGCTACTACTATGATAACTAAGATAACTAAGGTATTCAGACATAAAAGACCCTAAAAGGAGCCCGAAATCCTTAGAAATAGTTCCAAACGTTGATAGATACTCAATTAGCTCCTCACAGGCTTTATAATCCTGTAGAGGTATCAGATTTATCATTTCTTTCATTACAGTGGATATGGTGTATTGAATAATAGGATTGAGGTTTCTATTGGCCGTCGTGTTGGAGTTTGTGGTTGTTGCAGTATTGGTTTTCGTTATTAGAGCATTGATACTGTCGCTTGAGGTAAGGACAGTCCAAAGAGCAAGATAGGAAGGAAACGAAAAACTTTGTAGGAGGTTTGTTATAGGAATGGGAGTGAATATTCTTTCAATGAACAGGTGCGATAGATGTGTAGATATCTGTTTCATGAGGTTCTCAAGGAGGTTAGTAGTAGTATTAGGACTATCAGTGGTAGAAGCAGTTGAAGTAGTAAGAGCAGCAACAGTATTATTAGCAGTACTAAGTAAATTATTACCAGTATTAAGTGTATCATTACTACTACTACTGGTATTCGTTGATTTAGCATTATTAGCACCATTACTAGCATTACCACCATTATCCATCTTATTGCAGATTCTAATACAATTTCCTAGCACTGAAAGCAGATCGGCAAGAAATATCAAATAAGAATCTGATAATAACAGCTTGTTACCAGCTGGTGATATTCTAACTAGAATGTCAAGAATTTTGATGATCCCTTTCAATGATTCATATGTTTGCTGAATCGATAAACTCTCCGGGTTTCTATGAGTAGTAGGAGCAGGAGCAGAAGACTTAGAATCGGTAGGAATAGTAGTAGAATAAAAGGTAGCATTGATAGAGGTAGCGCTGTCCTCATTATTATTGCCATTCCTATCACCATCCTTATTATCACTCTGATCATCCATATTGCTATCCCCCCTATGATTTTCCTGCTTCTTATTCCTATTCTTATTCCTATTTCTTCGCCTTCCGCTCCTAATCTTACTCTCAATATACTCAACACCATCGGAAATCATCATCATGAAAACACTTATCATCTCTGGCATAGCAATCAAATCTCCATTCTTATTCCTGCTATTTCTGCTGTTTCTTCTGTCGCTAGAACCCTCGAGCCGTTCAATACATTCAATTCCTTGTGCCAATCTGCTTCCAAAGCTCAAACGAACATCTCCGTACGCTAAACAGCTGATCGTTGCGTTGAGTACCCCTGGGTCGCTCCACCAACGGGCGAGAAGCGCCCCAAGGATTTCCTGGCCTACCGGCTGGCGCACAAACTGCTGGTGCTGGGCTAGCAGCAATTTCAACGCCAGATATACTGCATAGGGCTCGTTGGTGCTCAGTAGCAGTACAAGCCATCGCACGGTTACTATACGTAAAATCTGTCTTCCGGAAGTTGGGAAAACATCTCTGTTGGCAACTACAGTGCAGAGAGCTTCTAATAAATACGTTCCAGCTGCTATGCAAAGCCCATTCTCTGTAGTAGCTGATCCATCGTTAAGAAAATACACTACAGCGAGGGAAAGTGCTTTAGCAGTCTGCAAGGGCAGGTCTGTTCCCGCTAGCACCATCACGGACTCTCTAAGGCTCGGGAGGACTTCCTTGCGGAACATGCCTGCTTTCAAGCCCTGGATGATTCTCTCGGGAATAGCCATACGGCCTAGAGCCTTGCTGTTGTACTGGGCATGTTTGCTATCCCTGCCGAAGACTGAGAACTGGAACAGGAGAAACTCAATTGTATCGCGGGTTGTGTGCGCCCATATAGCGAAATCTGCTACCAGTGCTCTGTACGCGGTGGGATTTGCCAGTATGGAGTTCTCCGGAGCTAAGAAATCGTACCCACAAAACGCGAGGATGGTATCAAGGACTTCTGGAGAGCAGAGATGGCTTTTCACCTTGAGAATTGCTGCTAGGACGTCGTAGATGTTGTGGAGTTCTGTTTCAGCAGCCAGGGCCCAGGAGGAGTTAGTAGTATGAAAACAGAGCGCCAGAGCGTCGCGTAGTGTTGTACTTGTTGATGCAGTTTCCACTGGGGCCAAAAGGATTGCAGGTCCTCCCAGAAGGATTGCTAGGTCGCCAGGAGCAGCTGTTTGCCAATAATAGGTGTTCCTTGAWGAAGAGCCAGTTGCTTGCAGCTTTTCTGCAGCGTTTCTTGTAGGAATTGCGCTGTTTATGAAGTGAATGTTGGAGAGAGTTGTCCCTGGGACGGTCCCTCCACTCGGTCCTGAAACGGCAGTAATGAAATTACCACCAGTGGTAATTTCTGCATCGGCACCGCCAACAATAATTTTAGCATCTTCATTCCTATTACCGTCAGCAATCCCATCGCATATATAATTGCCAGCCTGCAGTGAGAAAACCCACCTTGGGACGCTCGGTATTTTCTGCTCCTGCTGTTCTTGCTGCTCGTCGTACAGCTCCTGCAGTCGGATATCCCGTAGGGCTTTCCTATGGTATGTGAATAGCTCATCGCTAGTATCCTCAGGTCTATTTTTGCTTTCTGGGCCTAAAAAGAAGCTGTTGACTATCCATTCTTGTGACACTWTCTCTGTGATGGATATATTGGTTATATGCAGCTGAGGAGGAATAACAGGAGTGGCTGCACCAGCTTCTCCACTGGCTATAAATTCACCAGAGAATCCTATGACAGGCTTCACACTCTCGCGACCAACCGTTGAACGCACGTACCCAAGAGACTGCACATACTCACCATCTACGTACATCACCACTTGGTTCTTCTTCTCGGTATACTCATGAGCAGAGAAACTCAATACCAGGTGGTGGAACACACAAGTATCGAATTCAAACTCATCAAAAGCGAGGAGAGCTTTTGATCCATCTAGGAATTGGATCTCAACGGTTAAAACACTATTGCGAAGGAACACTTTTGTATAGAATCCTTCATTCGACTCCAGTTGGAGCAGTCCTATGTCCAACGTTGGTTCATCAGAGGGAACTATTCTACACCAAGTTGAAATAGAGCAGTTTGATAGCAAATCAGGACATGAAAGGTCGATTTCCGGGAAACTAATAGCTGCTTTGTCTCTGATGTCTGTAGGGGAAAATAGATAATGGTCTGGGTTCACCGATAGACGTTTCACAATGTCTGTAAGGAATCTGAGGGTCGAGCTATTGGATTTCGCTGATGCTAGCAACTGAGCGAACTCGTTGGCAGAGCATTGTTTTTCAGCAAGTAGCAGGCAAAGTTTTTCAAGAAAATACGTTCCAAGCGTAGGAATATCGTTAGGGCTATTGTTAGGGCTATTTTTTTTGGCAGTGGCCGAGAGTAATGGAGATAGTAGCCTCGAAAAGAGCGATATCCTATGCAGACTCAAGCTGACCCAGGGTGAAGTTGTAGCTGTGAAATAGAGAGCGTCAAGCACAATGCACAGTAAAACAGTGTTTTTGTATATTCTCGATTTGCTGTGTCCGTATTGTGGGTTCTTTCGGCCGGAATCAGTATCTGAGTCCGYACCAGAGTCGTCAGTGTCGGAGTCTGAGTAGGAAGCAATGCCAGGTGCAGAGTTCTCCTCGGCGTACGTTTCTATTGCTAGGTTTTGAATTTGTTTGGTGATATTATCGGAACTCTCATCGTTTTTGCTGTTGCTGTTGCTGTTGCTAGTTATTATTCTGCTGCTCGTACTAGATACCAGGTAAGCGATGATTTGGAATGCCAAATCACTATCTGGCAAAAAAGGGTTTCTAGCTGCGGATAAATTGCTGATTGTAGCTGTTTCCACTTCTCGGATAAAATCGTTCGGTTCTTGGGATGATGCCATTCGGCTTAAATCGGATACGAGTTCATTGGTGATGTATCCGAATGTCCCCGTAGCCTCGGAAGAGCTTTCCTGGTAAATGCTATTAACACTGGCGTAGAAGGGCACTTCTAGCAGCACTTGTAGCAACTTCACGTCACCTCTGGTGTAGATATCCGAGTTAAATATCGTTTTGGCTATTCTTATAGCCGTATCCTCTTTATCTCGTAATGATACTCCTTGAGCTGTTTCCAGTAGACGACCTAGCTGGAAGAGGCAATTGGAGACCATGGTAGTTTGAGAAGAGCTAGTGATAGAGTCCTGAAACGAGAAAAAAGAGGTTAACTGGCCAATTAGCTCGTTTATTTGTTTTTCTGTTGACGCATCTCCCGTTTGTAGTTTCATCTCTGAAAGGCTTGATTTCAGCTGTCTAGAACCAGAGGCCCCTGGCCGCAGGGACCCAGAAGATGAAGGAGGATGGCTCATCGTTTATGAATAACCGCTGGCAGCTTGAGGATAAACCTATTTGCTTTTAGATAAGTGTTTTCAATAGTCTGGCATTTGATATGTTCGTATGTATGTTATGCGTGATCTAATTCAACCTGGAGAAGCTTATGCTCTGGTGATCAATTGGCAGAAGAGGCTTATCAATTGAGTCTCGAACAGGTTGTTGGAAACCTATGGTTGTACCTTTTTCTTGACAGAGTACACTTTTCTTGGTTTTCTACTGGTCTTAACCAGCTGAATCCACATTTATAATGAAATTATCCTTTTATTTAATAGAATGAACGGTTGATCGATTGTTGTTGAAGATGGGAAATTCAGTAAAAGTATCACAGAAGAAGAAATGGAAATATTTAGGAGATTTACATAAGAAAGCACTTTAGATCTCCTTTCGTCAATGGATAAAGTTCAAGACTATGTTTAAGTATGTGTATTTGCATTCTCATGCATATATGAGGTGTGGGATGAAAATAGGATTTATATGTAAATGGATTGGTTAAATATATTTAGAATGGAAACGCATATTATGGTTGAGCACTTGATATCTAATAAGACTCTAATTGTTTGGAAGCAATAAGTTTTAGAACCTAATGAAAAGATTCATTGTAAAGTGAGGTACATACCATGCAACTCATYTGTATTATTGTTAAGCTTTGATTCCGAAATAGATTTGATGATCTTCCAATTCTCTTTTCGAGTGATAAATGATAAGACTTGGAGAACAAAGAAGAATATGAAGGTCTCCCTAATACCTGATTTTCAAAAACAGCTAATGTTAAACCTCAAGTGTACGAGCCTGACATAGTCAAATGAATATCTATATACTGAAAGAGAACCCATAAGGAGTTACGTAAAGTTTGAAAATCTAATGCAAGTATTGAAACCTTGATAGTATACAGGTCAACTCTTTTGATCAAATAAAAATTCGTAGTTCAAACTCGCAATAATAGATACTATATATTATACTCRACCTGTTTTATCAAAGTGAAAGATCAAGTAATCCCTTATCTCCTCTATACCATTGATGTGTGTCGTGTAAGCTTCTCCCTTAAAGTTGAGAATGCATATATCATATCTTGCATATTCCCGATGAGCACCAATTTCCTGTCGAAGTGATTAATCTATTGCTTATGCTAAGGATCCCTTTATGATATATAGTTGATATTTGTATAATGTTTTTCCACTTTTTGTCAGTTTTGCTATAAGAAAGAGTGTGGACCTGGTCCCTTGGACTGACTGAGGATGAGGCATCACTATCCTCAGCAACGGTATTCTTCCTTAGTGGAGATATCTCAAACTATGAGATGCAWATGCAGATAGTTGAACCAACTGACAAGCAACGGCCACTATGTTCAAAATTAACCTGTAAAGCTCTCATACACACAAAAGTGACCTAGACTGTTTTGTTCACTTTGTATTCCATATTGATAGTTTGGAAAATTAAAACTGGTAACACTCTACTTTCTCCTTCTTTCCTACACTGATCTTCCTCAGCTTAGAGTCTTGGTAAGCCACTTGCAACCCTGTATCCAAGTAGTCAATTCTAAGGATTACTTGATGGTGTAAAACATAGCACAGAACATATTCCATTCAGATGCTCTTACTTTCATTCACTAGGACATCGACCCTATAACAAGTAGATAAGTGAAAAATTGTGATTGAGGCTGAATAATCCATCAAGAAACCAAACAGAATAAATAATCAGAAAAACAGTTGCAAGATTGACTAGCAAAGCATCTCTATAGCTGGCAGGTTGCCTTCAGACGATATATTATACGTACTACAAAAGAATTTCACATTAATAATTCTTATTTATTAGGTGGTGTTTCTATTTTTCTTTTCTCTTTTCTTTTTTCCTCTCCTATTACGTGAAGTTGGCTTAGTCAAGCGAACAAATTGGAAGGTGATTGTGGTTCATTGGAAAAAATTGAACACAAACCGGTAGTTGACTGTTAACAAATTATGAAATAGCATAAAACAAAACTTGTATTTGTGATCAACTAATCTCATGGGTAGATAACGATCGTTTGTCCTAATCACAACTACCAACGATCATACATCAACAGGCCGCCCCAACGGTAAGGATTGGCACTTATAGGAAAGAACACTTACAGGAAAGAATAGAGGTCAAACCAACGTACAAAAGATACTAGATTAGTACTTACAGAGTATCAGAACTGCTGAAGGAATTCGTCCTAGAAATTTGGTACCAATTACTATATTTACTATTAGAGGATGGTCTGAGCAAAGGATACAATGGACCGGCAAGAGTATGTAGCAGAAGACCTTGATTTGCCAATGGGCGACCCAGAAACCAAAAACAACGTCAGCGAAACTAGGAAATCAGCAGAAGACATCGAAATCGAAACAGACGAGCAGATAGCTTCTGAAGAACAAGAGTCAGACAAATTTCAAGCTGATGATGTTCTCGCAGACCAAAAACTCGCTCTCGCCAACTCAATCAATCCTCCATACAAACCAAACGAAGACAGGTACGTTTTGCCAAAAGCTTGGTTTGAACAAGCACTTGGACAAAGATTTTCTACAACTACAGACTCAACTCACATACCTCCAATTGACCTATCTTCTCTTGCGAAGGAAGACGATGTTTTGGCTGATAATATTGAAGGAGATATCGTATCCGTACCTGAAGATGCATACACCTTTTTGAAGGAGCGCTTCGGAATAAGGCAAGGATCCCCTGTAGTTGTTAGAAAGGCCATTGACGAGGAAACGATTGAGCTGTATATGCCTAAATTCTATGTCCATATAGTCAATGGTGCACCAGATGAACACCTTATAATTAGCCAACTGAACACTAGGGCAAGAAAGTCAGAATTTTTACTACCACGGAACTCAAATCTGAAAAATCTTTATAGCAAGATCGAGGGAATCATCAATACCAAAACCAAGAAGTATAAGATATGGAAGCTTTCTTCTGACGTTGCTAGAAATCTGCCACCTGTAGTATCTCCTCTGGTCAACCATGCTATTGCAAAAGAGGGCAAACAAATTATCAACAGCAAGAAGACATCGTCGTTGGAAACACTGGGGCTTGCCAATGGCGGTCACATACTATTAGAACCAAAGTTCAAGGGCCAGTCGAGAAAAGCAGAATTAGCAAACGCGAAAGCACTTGGTCGCTCTCTATCCCAAGCAGAGAGCTCTTACTCATTACAAGGAGGAACCACGGGTCTTACTAACCTGGGGAATACTTGCTATATGAACTCAGCTTTGCAATGCCTGGTGCACATTTCCGAAATCTGCGAATATTTTAGTTCCGGAGCATTTAGAATGGAGCTCAACAGAACAAATCCTTTAGGAATGAATGGACAAGTGGCAGAAGCATTCAACAAGCTGATACAAGAACTTTACGCCGACTCAAACGAAAAGGCATACTCTCCAAGGGCTTTCAAATCTGTCATAGGTAGGTATGGCCATATGTTCTCGGGATATCAACAACAGGACTCCCAAGAACTTCTTGCCTTCTTGCTGGATGGTCTGCACGAGGATCTCAATAGAATAATCAACAAACCATACACGGAAAAGCCTGATTCCTCGGACGATATGATGAATGATCATGAAAAGCTTTCGGAGTTTGCTGAATTATGCTGGAAACTGCATCTCCAGCGCAATGACTCTGTGATCGTAGATCTTTTTGCTGGATTGTACGAATCCACACTAATTTGCCCTTCTTGCGGGAAAGTCAGCATCAGTTTCGAACCGTTTATGGATCTCACATTGCCTATACCAGTAGATAAAACTTGGACTCACTCAGTAGTAGTATTTCCAGAAACTGGATACCCTAAGAAACTAGAAGTGGAGATAGAAAAAGCTGCCTCGTTGAAGGATCTCAAACAATACATTGGCAAACAAACAAAAATTAACCCGGAAGCCTTGATCGCCGCAGAAGTGTTCAATGCGAAATTTCTCCGTAACCTCGAGCCAGACGAAGAACAGCCTGTTAGTGAGCTTATTGAACCCAACGACTTGATAGTGTTTTTCGAATTGAACTTTATTCCAGGCGACATGGTGGTGCCTGTTCTGCATAAAAAAGGATTCTCAGACGATAAGAGTGACTATTCGAGCCATGAAATGTTTGGGTTGCCTTTTTTCATTGTTCTTAATGAGACCGAACGCAACTCCTACAGTATAATCAAAAGGAAAATCGAACAGAGATATTCCCAGTTGACCAAGCTCGATAAGACTCCTACTGGGTTCTCAAAAGTTGGGACATTGGACGAGAACAAAGAAGTCGCTGCAGAACGCATGGAAGAAGAGGTAGAAGCAGAGCCAGAGCCAGAGATAGAAAGTGGAGAAGAAATGGAAGCAAAARCGAATGGACGATCAACTGCAAATACACCGTCAGACCAGGAAGGTCCTCCTACATATACCGAAAACGTTTCTGCTTTCACAATTAAACTAATGAAACCATCAGCATCTTCGCATTACAACAGCAGTTGGAGAACTAGGAACTACAACAGTTATGACTCTGACGAATCGAAGTACGATGAAAAAGTGTTTATGCCAACTGGGTTACACCAATCGTACAACAATCTGCCTGACTTGACACTTCAACAGAAGGTTCTTACTACGAAAGAGCCAATCGATAGTTCATCAGTCTTCAGCGATGACGATTCTTATCTTGTGAGCTCCCCGGCAACTACCAATAAAGAGGATGACGATACAATCGGTGTGCTGACACCCGACACTGCTGATTGTCTCCAGATACAGCCAACGAATGTTTCTAACGCCGATCTCCCGACTTTAGAAACGACTGTGGGAAATAGAAATTCTAGCAGTAGAGCTGACAATACAATCTGCTTAAGTTCAGATGAAAGAGAAAACGTAATGATAGAGGCAAAGAGCGCTCTAGTATGCCAATGGGAATCAGAAGATTTGTTTGACTACACTTTTGGTAATGGTAATGATACGTGGTCATCGGCTAATATGGAAGAACTCACTGATGATAGTTTACTACAATTTCGCAGGAAGCGTGCTGAAAAGCTAGAAAAAGGTATAAATCTAAACATGTGCTTGGATTTATTCTCTTCTACAGAAGTCCTAGGCGAAAACGATCTATGGTATTGTCCAAGATGTAAAGAACATCGCAGAGCAAGCAAAACCATCGAATTGTGGTCAGTCCCACCTATATTTACCATACATTTGAAGCGTTTCGAAAGTCAAAGAAGACTTCGAGATAAAATTGATGCCCTGATAGATTTTCCTGTAACAGGACTCGATGTTACGAAGTACGTGTCAGGCAGGAAGGAAGGAGAAACATACATCTACGATCTGTTTGCAGTAGACAACCATTATGGGGGACTTGGAGGAGGCCATTATACAACTTACGCCAAAAACTTCCTAGACGATGAATGGTACTATTTTGATGATTCATCTGTTCGACCAGTATCCGAGCATTCGTGTGTCACTAAAGCAGCATACTTGCTGTTTTACAGACGTCGTGGGACAGATGCTCTCGGTGGAGAAAAGCTGTCCAAGGCGATCGAGGAGGCAAGAAAACATCAGGAAAATTACCTTCTTCCAACTGAAGAGCGTCTAGAAGAGACAAGTAGTGGAGCCGAAAATGATGACCCCATGATTGAATCTTCAATGGCTGAACAGTACAATACGTTTTTCAGTAAGAACCAGGGAGATTTTGAAGGTGATAATCCTATGGATTATGATTTGGCAGATACCAACTTAGAAGTAGACGAACCAGAGAGTATTTCTAGCATTGTTCACCATTCACTGGAACCAGAAAACAAAGAGGGAAAGTCCATCTGGCCAGGTGCAAACGAAGCAATGCTGAGTTTTCCTTTATCACCACCTGAACAAGAAGAGACGTGAATGACTAATGTGTGGTGCAATACAAACTAGGTGTCCATGCATTGAGATACTGCGAGTAGTTGGATAGAGTATTGAACCAAATATGTAGAACGTTAAGCTTACAATAGATCTAACATGATCTTTCTACCGAGAAACCCCTCGTTATAGATAAGAAACCACATCTTCATACTTAGGGATACTGTCAGCAGCGCCACGTTTCATAACAGACAAACCTGAAGAGACAACTGCATACTTCAAAGCCTGTTCAAATCCCCACTCTCCTATCATTGCTGCGACCAATGAACCTAGAAATGTATCTCCGGCACCAGTAGTATCCACCACCTCTTCAGGTTTCACGCTGAATGCAGGAATATAACCAATTTTGGTTTTAGAATCGATTACTTGACCATAGCAAACCCCCTTCGATCCCAACGTGATCACCACAGTTTTTAGCTTTGTTGATTTAATGTCTGCCCTCATGAAATTGAACTGTTCAACCAAAACGAATGCAGTATGTTTTGCTGACTTGACAGCTTCATCATCGTCATACGCAGTGCCATTGTCAGCATTGGCCCAGTGATCGTAGTCGTAATCAGTGTTAGATGACCACTGAGTAGCCGAGGTGAACACATTTAAAACTTCCTGAGCTTCTGCTTCATTCACAACCAAAGTATCAACCATTGACCAGAATTTACTATCCATGACTTTGAATGGTGATGGATTGTACACTACATGGATATCGTTCCGTGAACGGTGAACTGTTTCAACGACTGTCAATACATCTGGACGTTCATTCTGCAGAATCAAATATTCACTGGTACAACCAGATTTCTGGAATAGACTATCATATTTCATATCTGTAGTGTCAGCATTAGCACCTAAAGAAACTAATATTCTGTTTTCGCCATTGTCTTCTACTAATATAGTAGCAACGCCGCTTCTTTTGTTCTTAGATATACTAACAGATGCCATTTCTATTCCCTCTTGAACACCTCTTTGCAGTAATTCCTTCCCAAATGTATCATTACCAACTTTTCCGATAATCCTGACTTTGGTACTTTCACCATCAATTTTTAGTCTTTGAGCAGCAATTGTTTGATTAAACCCTTTACCTCCAATATGGGTTTCAAAACCATGACACAGAGTAGTTTCTCCTCCCTTGGGTACCTTAGATGTGTAGCTAACTAAGTCATAGTTAAGGCTACCAACACATGTAATTTGTTTCATTTTTAAGCTCGATGAGAAGACAAGACAGTTGATTATAATCTAACGATTACCGCCATAATCATCTTCGGACGAGTAGTATGGATATATATGAAAGTCAGATCTATTTCTGCAGTGATTGGTAAATTTCCCCTACAGCGTTTGGTTACTCTTTTACAAAAATCTGTGGTGAATTCTCCATATTTGACATAGCTGTTGATGTTAAAGATATGATATATGTTGGAAGCAGTTCGTAGTAATGTATTGTGTCCTCTTTTTTGTTTGTCAGCAACCTCACCTTTTCCATAAGGTGATGTTGATGATATACAAGTTTATAAGCATTCTAATTTATAAAATATATGATGATGTGATACTTATTTATTTAATATTAGCTAATAAACTATTATGTAATACTTATCAACACTTTTTGCGGAGATGTTGACATATGATAACTAGTATTACTTTGCAACCGAAAACTACAAAAGGTAGACTTATATAGTTGATTTCGTTTTACTTCTATGCATATTTAAGTATATTTTTGATTTATATAATAATATTAATTGATTGATAGATGTTTAGAGTGTAATGGTAGATCCAAATCACCTAACTTACTTTTGCCCTCTTTAGACGCTGCCTTACTAATTTTCCAGGCTGTTATACCCGCCTTAGTACTGAATATATATTTTGTTAAATCTATTCTAATCTAATTACACAATCCTATATACAGTCTATAGCATTAATATAGGGGTAGATCCCTAAAAGGGTAGGCAGGAGGGATTCAAGATTCGTGCATCCGGGACCGTCGATTCTGCCCACAAGCCATGGTAATCAAAATGTACAATAACAACACAGTATAATCGATTTCTTATTGTATATCCAAATCATCTACTTTTGGTCTGTTTTGAGTGGACTTACCTGGCTGCATATACATGTAATTATTAGGTTTAAAGTACTGTAAGAATTGAGATTTAGAACACAGTGTTGTATTCTTGCTTCGTATCCAACATATCAGTAATGAAAGCTTGTGAAAATAGGTGAAGATTCAAGCGTACAACAGGAGGGAAACTTTTTCTTGAAGGAATTTCAAATATTCTTGGGCTGCCATTTCCGCAGCAATACTTTTTTCTGTTAATATATATATATATTTATATATAAGAAAACTTTAGAGTTCTCTGTACTATCTTCATAGGACGTATAAACAGCTGTAAACTTCGCTGATATATTTGACCATGTATTCTACTACATTAGAGGACAGACAGGTTCAATGATGAGGTGAGACTGAAACAACATAACCACTGTTTTACTACAAGAGACAACTCTATCGTTATTGATTGGGATTTTTTTAAGTATAACTGAACTACCCAAACTTTGTATTTTTGAATGAAATAAATTGTTCCATAATAATTGAATCATGATGAAGGAGCAACTACTTTCTAACGGGGTCTATTTTACTCTACAAATTCCAATCAAAGTACGTGCTCTGCAGATATTTGAAGATACCTAATTTTCCTTTGAATCTCTATTCCCAAATCGTAGGTAGTACTGATTGATTTTCCTTTTGTTCCTTCTTCTCTAAAGACCAGGCCTTGTTCGTACAGAGCGTGAAAGTTTCAAACGCCGTTTGCAGTGCCTCGTGCTACACATCAGTTGGAGGCGATTCTACAGCTTGTTTGTAAGTCTTAGGGTTAGGGGTAAAGTGTGACCTGTTCAACAAAATAAAACATGATTTATTTTTCGCTGCACCTCTAGTGCTCATGACAGACAGGCATTGCGGTGAGGATTACTATATCCTACCATAATACCCTGCAACAGTAGTTGGCGAAAATATGAAAGGTGCTTTCGGGAAGCAGCAACAAGTGTAGACAGACGCCTTAGTTTTAAATCGCCGAAGCGTATTATAAAATGGAACATATCAATATCAATGCCAATAGAGAACATCAAATTAATGATTGAGGACGGTAAGTGATTAATGAAAAAAGAGTTGGATATCTTCAGACCAGAATTGCTCACGAAGTCTGAACTTTCTCTTGAATGGTTCAATGAATGGTTCAATTGAACGGAACATTTGGAAACCTGTGTCTACTTCTAACCATACGTTAATAAATCTTGTTGAATGATCTCCACATGTATGTGAATGGCAAATTCCGATGAATTCATATAATAAGGGCTCAGCTGACTTATCACAAGCCTCCGCTTGGCTATCCTTCTCAGCATTGTTGAAATTGCAGCTTTGCATCGAGAAAAGGCAATGAAAATGTGGTCAATCATATCCTCAGAAGTTCTACCTGAAAGAATAAGAAACTCATTTAATATTTTTTCCAAACAACGACTTGGTCTTGATGCAACAAATAAGCTCATCCAAATTGCCTTTGGAAGGACCGTACCAGATTCATCCGCGCATGCTTTGCAGAGTCTTCTCTAAATTTTCTCATGTATGTATGATACGTGAAAATAAAGAACTTAGGTAAGCCAAACAGTTCGGAGATGGAAAACATCATCATAATATAGACATCTAATTTATTTAGCATGTCAAAAGACTGACGAAGGGAGTCTAACTTCAAAATTAGTACCGCTTGCTATAATGATGTCTTAGATAACACCTTAACTTCTCTAAATATGTAATTGTGCCTTTTCTTTTTGTTAAAGGTGACATGGCTTTCTACCATCTCAATATAGTATCATAACCCATCTTCGAACTAAGAAAGAGGATATGATGATATACATATAGTACAGAGCTCAAAAACAAGATTGAATCGCTTCATACATCATTTCAGCACCGTTATTTATACATTGAATGTGTGTTATTAATTTATATATTAATTGTTTGAGAATGTATGTGTTAGATTCATTTGAAATAAGAACAGAAGAATCTACAACAGAGAGGTCTGGCAGGAAATCTTTCCTACTCTATTATGAACACGTCAGAAGTTTGACCTCATTATTGTATTATGTTTATCTTGTGGTAGAATTTCTTTTGGTTCCACTACAATATAGCGCTATCTTCATACTTCTGATATAACTCATTATCAACTGATAAAAGTATTTGTTTGGGTCGTACTTATCAATTCTTCTGTGAGGAAATGTGTTGTCTGATAAATATGATAAAGTATACTCTATTTCTGGTACCTCCAGCATGATTAAGTTCTGATGGGGAAGGAAAAAGCAATGGATAAACTTGTAAGATAGTATCTTAACCCAGGAATCAAAGGCTTACTATCATAGGAGGAACAGTTGCTGTTGCTGATAATACAACARGTGAAACAGCTTTATTAATTTGTCACTCTTTATAAGCTCTTGTCACAAAAGTGGAGGTTTAAGGACTATTGTGGACTAGACTGTTCTTGAAAATGTATTTCAGCCACCAACCGAATAAGAAAGAAATAATTATTTCTTYTAGATAGTGCATCAGAAGTAATTCACAATAATTTGTAAACTTTGTGATTTAAGGGCGTACTGTACTGTATGTACTCTCTTGCTGCATTTCTTCATCAAGAAGCGATCTAGCTTTCGCCCTTACAATAGCCTGAAGGTGTAAACTGCTCAAAAAAAGGATAATAGTTAGTAGCATGCAACTATAACTCAATGTTTATTACTTTAAATTCAATGCTTTTATTATTTTCGCAGATAAAGTTTATCAGATTTACTATTTGATATCTGTTTAAGACTCTCAGCTATGGGAAGCCGATGACTTAGTCTGATTTTGTATTGCTTTTYTGGTGGTTCTTGTAAGTTACAACACTGGAAAATAAATGGAGAAACCAAATGCAGTTAGGTAACTCTAACACTTATCGAGAAGCCTTCAGGCAACAAGCAATGCAATAAAATGGAAGAGATTCTTATATTACTGAAAGAGAATTAAACTTCTGCTCAGGGTTATATTATATGTTAATACATTTTTAACTTTCATTTGAAAGAGAGTACACTCCAGATTGCTTACTCTGTAGCCGTCGCAAGTCTTTTCTTCTCTTAATATATTGGTACACGATGGAAATTGGTAAAGCGAGTTCTACGTTATTCGCAAGGAACATCAGAGTTAGGTATACAGAACTCACCACGGRACCGCATGGAATATCGGGTTGCGTTAGGTGGATACTCTGACGAAGAGTGGGCAAAAGACCTTAAGCCTTGAAAACATGTTTCTGGAGATGTTGTTGCTTTTGCGAAGCCACCAATTTCTTGGAGGCAAACTACTTGTTGCACAATCCGTCTAGGAGCTAGGGATGCAGGGTACTTTTTACTTACGTCCTTTCAAATGAGTACTCTTGGTTGATAAACATGATTAGTTCTATGTCATTGGAATGTAGCCGTCCTCATCGCTGATAATTATTGATAATCAATCTGCGTTACAATTTGAGCACCACTCGGAACAGTACGTCAGATCTAAGCACATTGACACCAAGCATCAAGTTATTAGGAACAGAATTGAAGGAGGGACTCCGGATTTTGCTAATCTTAATACAAATGAGATTYCTGCTTATATTTTGACGTTAGATGTTATGTCCTGAGAAGGGACTTTAAACTTTAAATCTGCTCTAGATCAGTTTTGATAGTTAGAGCGATATTTACCTGTGCAAAATCGGTGGAGGGTGACAACAGTATAGATGTTGTTCATTAAATTTTATATGTATATCTGTAACCATATATATGTAAGTCTTTTGGCCGTTTACTGGGTGCTAAACAAGATACTGTATACTAATTTGTGGGGGCTCTTCACCATTCACGGACTTGTCTAAGTAGTGCTATTTCTTTACCATTGTCGGTTTCTCCACTGGTCAGAAGACTGGTGGGCAGCTAAAATGCAAGCGAAACAATTGAATTTGTGCGAGGCAGCCACAAGAGTTTGCGAGTAAGAGGTCCGCTCGGAGAATGGTAAGGGACTATTGCAATGGTAAGAACTGTGAGTTTTTTTTAAGAGCGGTATTGTTCACCAGCTTACAACTGTTTCTTATCTGTCCAATCCGAACGGGTGACTGAGGCCTCTTATAAGGCATGAATTAACTGGGTGCGTTACCTTCACTTTAAGCAGAATCTACATATTATCAATCTATACTACAATAATAGCAAGGCTACCGAGAGCTAACTATGTATAATCCAATACTTTGCATATACTCAAGTAAGGCTCTATGCCAAGCACTTATTGGTGCTTAGTTCAAACCATACACATTTTTGTATAGTTTTCGAGCGTAGTCAGGTTTTCTTTTCGTCAATAATAATTCCTGTGCTTGCCTACACATGAATCTGCAAATGCTGAACTCATATCTCAAGAATCAAATCACTTTAAGAATTAGAATCAAAGAAAGTACAAGGGGGTATATATATTCGAAGTATGTCAATAATTCACAAGAGAAATATGAACTCAAAGATGCGATGTATGCTAAGAATCTTACAAGAGCATAGTTTCTATCCAGTAGGTTGCGCTAAAGCTCTTAATGATGAAACAATAGTGTACCCTTACAGAGGTTAATTATTGTTACCGAACGTGTTTTAGTACTTTGGTGATATCCTGGATGTTCCGCGAACGGTAGTCTGTTTGATCACCTGCTCAATCAGCATTAAAGTAGCTGCTAAGCTGAAACTCATTAGGTTAATTTGCGCATTTTCAAGCTATAGGTTAAGCTGGTTTCCAAGTGTCAAAAATCCGTCCAGGCCACAGTGTTAGACTAAATGACAGTTTCCCTATCATGCTTTTAGTACTTCTAGTACTCGTGGACCCGCAAGAGGTTTGTCCACTTTGTAGTTGCCAAACTCAAGACTGGCAGACATTGAAACTAAAGTGCCAGAGACAATATTCAGAACTAGGTATCATGAGCACTAGAAAGCTAGAAAGATTGATCTGATCGACCCTAATTGGTTCAGGAAACGAAACATTTGGACTGGCAGCTTTGTTCCAGAGGATATAGAACCAGATGGAATTGACAAAAGACGTGGATCTGGAGATAAAGACATTGAGGWMKWCCTCATTAGCATTGCGTGTGGCCCAGAAAAGTATCATCAAGTCACACGTTATTAGAGATGATTATCTCATCTCACTCAGATATCGAAGATCAATACCATAGATAGGCGCCACGACTTTCCAGCATCTTCCATAGACTCTGAAATATCGTCGAAATTAGTGCTAGATCTACAATGTTCCCCTATTTAGTATGTTATCATTAAYATTACAGATTATCATGGAGAGTCTTACAATTGCAGATGAAGTATCAACTGCCTCTCAATAGGAGAGAGATTTTCTTCACCTTCTTCGATTGTCCGTCCGACTGGTATATCTGTTTTCGTCAACAATGTATCTTACGTTGACTTTCAGCAAAAGGTTGAACTAGGCCGAAAACAAATMTTGTTAGATGAAATCCAAATTGGGGTTGTACACATTGCTTTATCTGAAAGCAGGTAAAAAAAGAAAGATCTGTGGATTATATTAAAAGAAAAGAAAACCTAAGAAGTTTTTGTCGAGAGAAACTAACCTTGGAATATATTTAGTTTTACTGATTCTTTAGTTTTACTGATTCGAAGTAGGCTGGGTTATACGTAGATTATAAAGATCATCGAGTTGATTTAAGATCGAGAACTATACCCTCTTCACGAAAATCTTGTAGGTATTGCTGTGCATGTGGTAGAGATCAGCATAGAACATTAGAATTACACAAGAAATTATTAGCTAAGGGAGCTATGATAGAAGTTGCAAAGAACAAAGCGAGATATTATGCGGGGGATAAAAGTCTTGGTTTTAAAGGATGCWTCAAAGACAAACAAACGGAATGAAGCACTTTAACACAATCAGAAATTTATTTACAAAGGAAAGGAATGATTAGAGCTATTATACAGAAATGTTATGGGTCCGTTACCACCAAATATTGATGGATCTCTGTGAAAAATACGAATGAATTAATGGTTCGGTTTAAGAATTAAGATATACTGAAATGCACACAAAACTGTAATCCATTACAGTTGGTGTCGGAACAATGGAGGTGAATATATGTCTAATGAGTTTATGAGATTCTTGAAGACGTAGGAACAAGACATACTAGCACTTTACAGATTTCAATTAAATTGTAAAACTGAGAGGCTATATAGATCATTAATGGATTTGGGTAAGAACATTGAAGAGTCTGCATTCTTGTTAAATTCGTATTGGTATTTTTCTTTTTCTTTGTCATACGGACCGTTCTACATGCAATRCAATCAATCGATACAAGTTAGAGGACTTTTGAACAGGTATAATGAGAGCACGATTTCAATTATGGTAGAAGCGATCTGATTTTAAACAAAAATACCTTAGAATGTTTAGAGTGTATTATGCATGCAAACCAGATGCCAGGCAAGCCGAAGYTATTATTTTCCAGAGCAGTTAGAGGACATATTCAGGAGTCCCTTTGAATCGACTGGGATGGGATTTAGAATATATTGCTACTGGATGTTAGTCAAACCAGTCATTTTTGGAGCATAGTAAACCCATAAACCTTCTAGTTTTAAGAACTAGTCTTAAGTCCGGGTCAGGCTAGTGCATATATTTCACATAACATAAAGAAAGTTATTTCAGCCCCACTATCTAGTAGTAGCAACGTACAAGTACATAAAAAAAATTTGATCTTTCGCGTTCCCTAAGTACAGTAAACACAAGATTCACATCTACTTCGTCTGGTCTATCCAAATCAGACTCTATATCATTATTCAACAATCTGAATAATCAGTAAAAGGAATAAAATAATCATCTTCTATGGAACGAGTTAGGTACCAGTGGGAAGTCACTGACTTCTTTTGGCTCATCAACAGTACAATAAACAAGCTCATYATCAAAATCATTTACAACTACCCCTTCTTGCTTAAACCACCAATCTCTTCTTGCGTCGGTTGTACAATTCTCTCTTAGGTACCCTCTCTCTTTCTTTTGACTCTTTGAAAGTTTTTGTTTGCTTCAAGATAATCTCCAGTGTTTTTTTTAGTTTTCACGAAAGCAGTAGAACTTTCTTGACCACTAAGAGGTGGAGATTCGCGCTCTGTAATATTTGGTTCTTCAACCTAAAAGGAGGAGCTTTGCTTTGAGGAAACTCCAAATTCCCCGGTCAAATTTCTGTATATTCACAGTAAATTTCAATACCATCACTCTTTGTACCATTGGGTGTTCSCGTATCATTAGAAGATCCTTTCAACCAACCAGCAGCAGTATYTGGCATTGATTCAATTAACTCATTTTGTTCTCGAAAAAGTTCTTCGTGAGTTATTAGAGTACTTTAATTTCATACAATGAACATCATGGGCGGTCTCTTGCAAAAAGACCTCCTTCTCTTTCGCATTCAAAGCATCTGTTTATTAAGATTTTTTTTTTCTATTTAAACCGAGGAATCGACCTCAATGTTCCGTTGTTGATGTCCTAGAAAGCGCCCAAGAACATTCCTATCTCTTTCGAGCCGCAATCAATTGCTCCCTTGACTGCGTTCCAATATCCGCCTCCTATATACAACATCGGCATAACTCAAGTTTTCTTTCGTGACAAATTGCTGATGAGTTTTCCATGTTGTCCTTTTAACAATTACCACTTGACCACCACCTTCGTTTCTTTGCTGTAGTTTACCCCATTTAATGAACGTTCGTATATAAGACAAATCAAACTATAGCAGCAAATAGCGCTCCGGTACCAGAATTTTCATCAAACTTCATATTGTGAATGTCGTCCATAACTTCCAACTCGTTTCCGTTAATAACCTTAAGCTCGCTTAATAGCATGGTAAATATCTTAGAGACCATCAAACCATAAAGCAAGAGTCTTAATTTTTGAAATAATATAACAAAGATTATTCAAATTTGCCCTGTTGCAGTTCTTCCGTTCTTTCCTTAATTCAGAAGGAGGTACTTGTAGTAACTTCTTAACACCTCTAGTTTGTAAAGTGTTGATATAGATAGAGGTCGTAGTTAGCATTTGCGTTTATGTAATCTTTATTTCAGTTCTCTGTACTTCAAAGGGAATGGATAATAATTAAATCTTTAACTCATACATMGCAAGTTTAAAGTCGCTGGTATATGTTCACAATGAATGTGTTGCATTATTCTGCTATGATACATGTTCAATATTTGTGTAAAGTCCTGTGTATGCAAAGGGGTTTCCTCCACCTCTTCGGATTTATCTATTTCACTTATTGTTTGTTTACTCATATACTTTGATGCAATCAAGGAAATCAACTCGTACAAAACACATACGTAGGTCCTACAACAATAATATTTACTTACGCCTTTAGTCCAGCTCTCTGTCTCTGTCTGTTTACCTGTCTGCTTCCTAATTACTAGCTTTGAGTATATTTTATGCAAAAGCGTATATTTATCTGTTGACACCTTTAGGAAATTCACATCTTACAGGTAGCTGGAATAATCAACGATTTGAGATTTCTTGTAATATGTAAGGCAAAATGGAAGGTACCAGAAAGTGGAATTTGACAGTATACAACAGGAACACAGAGAGCCAGAAGAGGATGCCACTGGTCAATGTGCTCGCCAGTTATATAGGGATTCCCTGTCGTCACAGAATCCTGCCAGAGTGACTTATTGATTGCGGGAAGTCATTATATTTGAATATGGTAAACGACTTTACCCTAAAAGACTTGACTTAGAAATCGGGTTGCAATAAGGTTAAAGGAGCGAATCTAGTCGTTAGAGTTAACCATGCTGTTAGTTATCCCACACTATGAGAGAGACCGTAATGGGTGATCAAACTGTCATCTCATGGCCCATAATGTAATGTGTCCAAATTAAAAATTGAGTATAAAAATTGTTTATATTTTATCACATATTTATATTGTTATATAGCATTTGATTTACTACTTGCTTGAGAATGATTGTCAAAAGAATATTTATTGTATATTAAATTCTTGATGTCAGTAGATTAGAGTTTCTTCGAACCAAGAAAATTGTAACTCAAATTTAGGTTGAAAACATTAAATATGTGGAGAGATATATACTTTCGAAAGCAATTAATAATATAAAAAAATTGAAAAACTGTATTTAACTACTACTACAGGTACTCTCAAGTACAGAGGTTCTGAAACTCTTAATACAATATTATTAGAGGATAAAAAAGTAACTATAATCTCTTTTGGAGAGATTAGATATTAGTTGATTTTTTCTTGTTTGAAAGAGAGTTCACAAATCTGATTTTCAACTTCTCTTTATACAATAAACTCTTCTTTGCGGACGAAAAAAATTAGCACCATTTGAGACAGCCCAATGAATGAATCCCCCACTTCTACCCATACTGAAAATGCTAGAAAATGTTAGTACTCCTTCACAGCAGTTTACCTCTTCCCCAGATCAACCTTTACATTATTAGAATAAAAATAAAGGGCTATATTGTAGAAACTATGTAGTTATATAGATATTAATAGTTTCCCATATTATGTTTCCTCATACCCTTATGCGATCATGTTCGATCTTCACTAAATTATTTCTGATGTCCCCTATATTAACCAAATCTTTTCTTCTGAATTTTTCGTATTATATGCTCTATTATATCAAGAATCTTAGTTCAAATTAAGGCGCTGTAGTTTATCACAATACGCGAAACTATTATTTCTTCTTCCGTAACAATAGCATTGGCGGCATTCAGGTGAAGTCTTTTGTTTAGTCTAAGAGATAAGAAATGGTTTGACACTTATATTTCCATACTTGGGCTTTGGTGTCCCAATTCAGGTATATAATGTAATTAGCTATCGCCACAGCTTATCTATCAATCAGAATCGTAATCACTTAATCAGCGAGTTACGCCATTCCTGGCGGCCCCTAGTCTAATAGAAAGTACAATAGTGTGTGTGCGTGGGCTTGCGAGTTAGGTTTCGTCGGTGACTTTAACAGTCAAATGATAGAAATCAACGTAAATCAAATCTCAAGGTTTCATTATAAAGCTATAGACCTAACATTCATCATTATATGAATAATGGCGCGAAAGTTGTTCGATAAAAACAGACCAAGAACATCACCAGAGAAGGATCCTTCTACTCTTTCAAACTATGGATTCTTTCGTGCAAATTTCACCCATTTGAACCTTCAAGTGTCCTTTGAGAGAAAAAGTATATCGGGATTTATTGAAATTGGAGTTGTAGCAACATCCACAACTGAATCAATTGTTCTGGATACATCGTATCTTGAAATATCTTCTGTTGTTGTAAATGGTATCAGTGTACCTTTTCTTCTCAAGGAAAGAGAAGAACCGTTAGGCTCAGCTTTGGTTATTAAATATCTAGTAGAATTTGGTAAAAGTTACGTGATAAAGGTCTTTTACTCTACTACCGAAAAATGTACTGCCTTACAATGGTTAGATCCAATGCAAACCTCCGGCAAGAATAACCCATATCTGTTCTCGCAGTGTGAATCTATTCATGCTAGATCTCTATTCCCTTGCTTCGACACTCCATCAATTAAATGTCCCTATCACATCACTGTTAACTCTCCATACAACGTTGTTTGTAGCGGGCTTCCAGTTAAGGAAGCAGGCGAAAATAGCCCCAACGTGTATGAATTCAGTCAAAAGATCCCAATCCCCAGTTACTTGTTTGCTATTGCAAGTGGTAATATTACTTCAGCAAATATAGGACGGAGATCATTGGTTTATACTGAACCAGAAAATATTGGTGCCTGTAAATATGAATTCGAGGCTGATATGGAGAACTTCCTTGAAACTGCCGAAAAACTTGTATATGAATATGAGTGGGGCTGGTATAATGTCTTGGTTTTACCTCCATCTTTTCCTTATGGTGGGATGGAAAATCCCAATATAACTTTTGCTACGCCGACAATTGTTTCTGGTGATCGACAAAACGTAGATGTCATAGCTCACGAATTAGCCCATTCGTGGAGTGGGAACTTGGTAACTAATGCCTCTTGGGAGCACTTTTGGTTGAATGAAGGCTGGACTGTTTACTTGGAAAGAAGGATCATCGGATCTTTGCATGGGGAAAAGTATAGGCAATTTTCTGCAATTATTGGCTGGTCGGATTTAGTTGACTCTGTTGAATCCCTGGGAAAATACTATAATAAGTATTCACAGCTAGTGATCGATTTGAAAGACAAAAGTGATCCTGATGATTCGTACAGTAGTGTTCCTTATGAAAGAGGATTCAATTTGCTTTATCATATTGAGACAAAGCTTGGAGGGAAAGAAAAGTTCGATCCATTCATAAAATATTATTTCCGTAAGTTCAGAGGTCTTTCTCTCGATACTTATCAGTTTGTTGATACTTTATATGAATTTTATSCCAATGAGAAAGATTTATTGGATGAGATCGATTGGGACATGTGGTTCTATTCACCAGGATTGCCTCCCAAGCCTGATTTTGACACAGGTCTTGTTGACGAATGTTATAATTTAGTAGATACCTGGATTGGTGCTTGTAAACAGCATCAAGACTGGACTTCTGAGGATTACGTAAAAGTATTTTCATCTAAAGATATTTCAAGCTGGGTGGCAAACCAATCGTTAGTGTTTTTAGATACTTTAGTGAGTTCTCAAACAGATAGTTTTCAATGGAAAAACAATCAGGAAGCATTATTAGCTATGAGCGAAATTTATAAGGAATATGAGCAATCTCAGAACGCTGAGATAGTATTCCGATGGCTACGATTGAACATTGTTGCTAGAGTTGAGAGTTATTATCAGAAGTTGGCCCAATGGGTAGGCACCGTTGGTCGTATGAAGTTTGTTCGTCCAGGGTATTTAATGTTGAAGGAAGTTGATGAACAGCTTGCTTTAGACACGTTTGAGAAGTTCAAGGAGATGTATCATCCTATTTGTAGGGCACTGGTTGAAAAAGATTTGGGAATCTCGAAGTGATGGATTTGCTTTATCTGTAGATTTATTAGTGATACATAATTTATATAAATAAAGCATAGAATACTGAGTAGAGGATATGTTACTGACTTATTAAAATATTCGGTTGTTCATATGATTCAAATTGTTTTTGCAACTGACTGAAGAAAGCGAATTACATGAGAAATAACCAATCGAGTCATTTAGGAGAAAGATTGTGAATAAATTAATTAAAAATGAAAGCATGCTGATTACTGCTTGCTATTGAATCAATCGTGTGATATGATATAATTTGATATAACTTTATAATATGAATATTATAACAGTCTAAGTAGTTTGAGTAGTCTGAATAGTGATCCAGTCCTATTTGTATCATTTCTTTTCCTACATATACCTTATCATTTCTTTCTAAATATCTCTTCTCCTAATACTATATATCCTTATCATTATATCATCTACTATCTACTCCTTGCTCTTCTCTTTCCTTTGCTTAACGGAGTCCTTCTTCTCAAACTTCTTCATTAATATATCAACATCTTCCAGGCCTGAATACACTTCTCCTATAGTTTCGACCGGATTTCTTAAAACTTCAGAGATTCCACTAAACGATGTCTCAGGCAGATCCAATAGAAAATCGACTCCTGGTGATATAACTGCTTGAATTGCACTTTTACTGTCAACATCATAATCAAGCAGCATTTGGAAGTATATCAAAAGCAGCTTGGACACCATCTCATTGGAAAACAGTCTGTTATTGGCAATTGTGGGTTTTCCTTCATCGTCTGCTGATTGTTTCATCGCGGCTATTTTTTCTCGTTCGTTCTTGAAATACTTGTTGAACACATTGATCACGTCTACCAAGAGCTCACCAGAATGTTTCCTCACTGCCAAAGCCAAGTATGCTGTGATCTCTAAAATGTACGCCGAAACTGCTGCATCGTTAAACGGAACTGAGTGAATTCCATCTTTCAAAACAGGAATCTCGTCTGGAATGGGCGGTAATGAAGCAAGTAGGAAGTTTCCCACTTTGATGACAGTGTGAACATCTGATTCGATAACAAAGGCAAATATTTCGTTGATATGACAGCTTTTCAAACAGTCAACAGCACATAACGTGGCTTCAATTTCCTCGTCCCAGGGCTCTGGAGGCTCATCGTCATTGAATCCTTTCAAATAGCTGCTTAATGTTGACAAGAAGCCTTGTTCTTTATTCTCTGTTCGTTTGATGACATACTGGGGTTTAATCTCAGGGAAGAACGATGTTAGCTGTAATCCAGTTTTCCGAGAGAACGTTTCTCTCAGGTCTGGGAATGGTGCTACTTTCCCGTCAATCAAACGGTTCTTATATAAGCAAATGAGTATTTCTACAATTTCTTTCCATCCCAAATCGACSATGCTACCGTTTTTCATAACAGTGCGGAATAACACTACCATAGTAAGCTGGTTTTTGAAATTCATGCCAAACCGGACTGCTGTTTGTGATACAGTGATTTCGCTAATAATGCTGTCTTCTTCGATCTCGATTTTCGTGGTGGGGATCAAATCACGGATGCCTGCGTTTTCGTTTGTTTTCCGTTCGATTTCTGAATGAGCTGTTTCCCACATAAACTGCTGACCTTCGTCAGTGAGACCTGTTGCGTCTGCCAGGACACGTACTACTTCATCTACAACGGACTCAAGGCCTTGGAAGGCAGCTAGGCTATTGCATTTGTCCAGAGCAGTCATAACTGTAGCCATAACATGATCGTCGGTAGCTGCTTCAAACACTGTGATGAACGTCGTTAATAGATAAGGCCACAGCATAGCAAACAGTGGTCGATCATACTGAATTTGCTCTTCTGGAGTTATAGTAGCAACCGATGTATTGCTATCATTTGTTGCTTCAGCCATTCGTACCTCTGATATAAGATTATTCCATCGTTCTTCGAAATACAGCTTGTTCTTTGTCCCTTTGTCTTTATGATCTTCTGGCATCACAATCTCCTTGTCCCGAATAGAATTATAGATTCTTTCTAAATACCAAGCAGGGAAGTCTTCACCTTGGTTGACTCCTCTGAGATTGTTTTTATATTCAGCAAGAGACATATGTTTTTTTATCCTAGGATTATGCAAATCAGTATTGAGAAGAATGATGGAATACGATAGAACAAACACAGCGTCAGCATCAGCTACGTAGAATGTTTCAGGAGAGTCTTCTGCTGCCTTGGTGGTTGTCCCGGTTGCCGCCTCGGTTGCTGCTTCAACTCCACATGCTACATATCGTTTGCCGAAGCATTCAACTATTCGTTCAATCTGCTGAGACTCTCCTGGTAATCTGAAGCTTCTCAAAAGCACTCTTAATGCTTCGTCCACTCGTAATCCTGCAAACTGGAACTTGCTCATGAACTTCTCAAGCAATTCGATATTCTTAGGCTTTGAAAGATAAATCCCAAGCTCTTTTTTATCAATTCGGCCTGACTTTGTGTAGAAGAAATCTGCAACTTGATCGAGGTCTTCTGCAGAGGAAATGAACCCATGTTGTTCTAGTTTCTTGAGTCCATCTTTAATAGAAGTATTTAAGGCGTTGGTACAGGAGATAAATAGTGCTTTCCTATCTTTGTTAGCAATAGTTTTGATGACTTCTGTATGCGAAATACCATCAAGCTTTATGCCAGAGTTATGATTGAGATTGACAGTGCTATGATTGCTGTTTCTTTTGCTATTACTGTTGCTATTATTGTTGCTGGTATTGTTATCTTCATTGTCACCATTGGTACTGCCCTTCTGGTTGATATACTTCACCATTCGACTGTTCATAGCCTCCAATACAGAAATAAGCCCATCAAGACATATAGGTGGTGTAGATTCAGTAGTCCATAAAACAGCATCAGGTTGAGAATGCCTGCTAAGAAACTTTACCAGGTTCAAGCAGAGGTCAGACCTGTCAAGATTGCAGTCATAAAACACGAAGAGGTTAGAAAAGAAGTTTGGTGATAGTGTCCAGAGCAATGCAAGATGGTCTATTAGTAGTTCTTTAATGGCTGGTGGTCGATTGTTATGATATGCAGGCAAGGACAGCCCTGTAGATGATTGATTGAGCTTCAGAGCTTTCTTGTTGTCATATAAAAGGTTTGTTCGGGACCCGTTGAGAGAAGAAGCAATAGAAGGCGTAGAACTTGGCTGTACAAGCTGGTTTGGCTGTTGATTCTGCTGCTGTTCGGTCGTCGTCTCAACCGGCTCGGGGCTCGCAATAGGTGAAGAGGTACCACTGGCAACATTACCCACGCCCAGAGGGTCGAGAGACTCAAGTTCGCCTGCGTAAATTCCTCGGAGAAGCACCTGTAGCGCCATTTCCAATTGGAGCTTCAATTCTGTTTGCAAACAGGAAAACAGCGTCACCAGAATCTTCAAAGCTCCAGAAAGAAGAATCGGAGAGCTCTCAGGCGCTTCTATGATCTGTATCACGTTTTTACATAGGGAATCTGACACCAGACCTATCAAGGAAGGAAATTTGGGGAACACTGTGCCCGATACTTCTAGAGTAGTGTTTACCAAAGCTAGTGCTAGCACTCTTGTAGATTCCATGTGGTGGAGCTGGTTGGAGGTCGAGAGCATTGAAATTAGAATGGTGAATATTTCCTTGATGGCAGGGAACCCGTAGGGCATTTGAGCTGTTGGGGTAGTTGCAGCGTTAGGATTGACAGCAGAATTAGATTGGGTATTAGAATCATCAACAGAATCAGTAACATAATCATCAGGTGGTTTGCTCTGCTTTCCAACGACAATAGCAGTAGGCTTTTTGTCGGTTTCTCTTGTCTGTTGAGGTGAATCAGCTTCTGAGTATTCTTCTCCCTCAGATGGCTGTCGTTCAAATCTTTCCTCTATAGAAGAATCGCTGTCATCATCTCCACGTTCACCAGAAATCCCAGTAACCTTCCCGCTAGCCAAATTAACACTACTGCTGTTTTCGCTACCAGGAAACAGCATATCCTTGAGCCCAGGGTCAACTACTTCACTGATGCCTACTGTTACAACTTCAGCATCGAGTTCATGCAAACGAGCAAAAATAACTACGATTATATTCAACATACTCATCTCGGCAGCTTTCCGCATGACCTCGCTTCGTCTTTTGTTGCAGGCAAGTGATAGACATGTTTGAACGACCTCGAATACTACATCGTCAGGCAGTAAAGGACCTAACCCTGGAGATGACACAATGATCTCCAGCAAGCGAAGCACTTTCAACAAAACAGCATCGTCTTGAGCTTGTTCGGCAGCTTCGAACCTGCAGTTTGTTAAGGCAGAAACAAAATGAGGTAGCACGTATATAAGCTGTTCTTTCTTACAGTTCCCAGGCAGAATATTATACGTGATGAACTTGTTCACTGAACTGAGTCCTAATGATGTTATATAGCCAGTGGTCGAAGAAGACTTTATAAGCAAAAGGAAAGGCTGCAAGACCGTCAAAAGGTCAATTTCCTCAATGGATTCAACTTCAAGCAGCATTTGCTTCAGCTGGATGAATCCTGAAAGCAAAGGAGACTTCTGCTTGTTATTATTGTTTGATTTGCCAGTAGATTTGCCCAAAGCAAACCTGCCCGCGAAAATCTCCTCGTCGGTGAATAACTCAGACGCACTGCTGGAGAAAATAGATGCCACGCCGGAATTTAGCCAGCGAGATTGCTTCCGCATAGCTGAGATAATATTGGTACATTCGTTGATCACTAGAACCACAGGATCCACCGACACGATAGCAATACCGTTATGCATGTTTGACGTGTTCATTAGTGTATGTCTATTCGCTTGGCTGCAGATGAATTGGTGATGATTTAAACAGGAACTTTGAGATTTTACTGACAGTGTTTGAGAGCTGCTTTAAGAATAACTAAAAGTGTTTAATGCGCAAATATTCCAGTACCAATTGCAATGGTGATAGTAGTGCGCTGTAAATGAACAGAACAGAACGGGTCGCTGAAAATGGCAAGAATGTGACCGAAAGTAAGGCACACGATGCGTGTTAACTGTGATATTTTATTCGGACGGTTCACCTGTAGCGTTTTTATAGTCGATTGACGAGAAAAACAAGGATTTTTAAGGTAAGAAGTTGGTTGTTGATCGTGATGATAGCCGTTTTGGCTGATGGATTAGTTTACGGCTAGGTTAATACGTTACGCTGATATGATTTGACTTAATTGTTTTGTGCTTTGTGGTAGTAAATAAATAGGATGACGTAATCAATAAATGATGGGAGTGAAGAACTTTATTCAGGATAGAACAGAAACTGGGTAGGCATAAAAAAATGAGTTATTGGGATCTGCTGGTCTTAGCCACAAAGAGGGTGAGGTGTCTTTGTGAAAATACTGACAATGGTATTGGCTGGGTTATGGGACACGGAGAATTGTATAGGACTGGGATTATATATCTCTATTCTAATGTTAGCAAATAGGTCAATAAAGGTGAGATTAAAAAAAAAACATTATAAGGAGACGTGGGTTGAATTCCTTCTTTTTTGATTGGCTTTATTTATTTTGTTTTAGTTAAAAGGAATCAATATGTCAATTGATATTGCATTGGTGAGCCATCATGAGGTTGATATAGTTTCGCGGTATTCACTTGAAGGAAGTCAATGAGAGTTATTTAAATGTATAGTGTTGTTGAAATAAATGTTAGCTCTATTATTACCAGTTGATTAGTTGATACTCTGACTGAACCTGGTTATACTATCCTCAGAGTCGTATTGAGAAGAGATAGCAAGGTTGGGTGCTATTTTTTGTGTGCATATGATCGCTGTAATTCGCTAGGTATACTACTGAGCAACAAGCAAATATCAAAATACAAAGATACCCAGATTAGGACTCACAGTGAAAAAAACGGGCAAGGAAAATTTGAAGTAACAATATAAACATGATACATAGGGTGTTCTCCGATTAGTTTTATTAGATCAATAAGAAGACAACGAGAAAAATGCAAAGACGACGATCACTCGTAAGCGACTATGAATGAAAAAGTCAGACAGATCTGCTTAACCAAGAAAGCAACAAGCAAACATTTGATTTTGATCAAGTTGAACACCGAATACATTAAATAAAGAGAATTGCTGATTAAGGCTATGAAAGCTAGATGCTAACTACCAGTAAGATATTTACCTAATTCCTATTAGTTAGCACCTCTTAGTATTTCATAATGTCTTTAGCTTTATCGTTTACATCATTCTCTAATAGTCTTTCATTCTATATGAAACACGAAAACAATTTTCCACAATAATATTTCCCTGAAAATCATATCATTATTCAGACGCTACATGATTTCCATCTAATTGAAAACAAATTGAGGTCCTTAGAGGAACTCAGCTTCTTTGGAAGGGCTCCTTTGCAGACAAAATAAGCTTTGGATTAATATGCAGGGATAGATCAGTAAATCCCAATTCATACAATTAACCGAATACTCTAACTTTAGTTTTATGAACTTTTCCTAGAAGTCAACTTCAAGTATATTTATACTTATAATAAACAACCTGTATATCAACGAGCAACAAAAAATAAAAGGACAATAACCAGTATCTCAGACAAACCAACTCCATTGACACAGAAAGTTACACTAGCGATTCATTGGAATGTTCAATAGGTAATTTTAAAAATAATAATGCTAATGCTAATAAAACCGACAGACCTACTACTGAAAAATCAACCCATTAGGACAGTTTGGTTTTATGTGCAAAGGTTAGAGTTTTCTCGATTTATCCTTGATACAAAAAACTTTAGCAGACTTAATTAGAATAATATGAAAAATACATTGGTCCAAAGATAAGTAGGATATTGGATAGAGTTCTTAGTAGTAAATGTTGTACACTCTGGGCATTCRGAGGGTAGTGGCTGTTTTAAAGGATTAGCAATATAAGGGTTAACAATATTGGGATATTCAAATTTGATACCACTTTCTTGAAAAGTTATCAAATGATCAGGTTTGTACAGACAGTGGAAGGAACAAGCTCCTCGTGATCAAGCACTAGCGCCTTTCATCGCTCTATTACAGTACCAGTAATGAAATAAGTATAGCTGCAATAGATTATAGGGAACAAACACTGCAGAGGAAGCAGCAGAAGGAGGAGAGCATGAGGAGACAGGCGTCTGAAGACACTGATCTTAATATATAGGAGTAATAGGAATAGAAAAACCGTATATCAACTGTAGAGATCCGTTCTCGTTTGAAGGTGGATTTGGCGACACCCTGGCGATCAGGTAAGTCAGCATGGCTGATTGCTATGCTATGTTCAGTGTGGACACCATGCATAAATACATCAAACCATTAGAACAATTTAAGGAATCACATCACATCAATCAAAACAATCAAGGCAGTTAAACAGGTAATTAGTATGCTTGCAGGTATTTTATTTTTTCTATTCTCATGATTGATAGAAAGAATTTTGGCATGAATTTTTTGGGGTTTTTTATTTCATTTCAATYCTGGAATAAACTATCAAATCTGTCTCTTACAAATATATTTATGTCTTCAATTGAAAGGTTAATTAGATGCAAAAGGACAAAAGAAACGGATAATAAACATCAACCCATCTTGCTTCTCCTCAATTGACGGCTCGTACAACAATATTTTTCTGTATTTATTGACATTCTTATCTTTGCTCAGATGTTTCAACTGGATCTCGGTCAATCCAATCACCATCCTATACGTCTAACAACAATCCCTTGAGGTATCAATAGCCAATACATTGGATCTAGATAATGAAAAATGCATTTATTCAAACAACATTAAAAACAGAAAAAAAAAATAAGCCAAATGTATATATAAAACAGACTCAATCAATAAATTCGTACTACAAACAGTACAATCAAACAGAAAAGGAACGGAAAGGAACGGAAAGGAAAAACAGCACTGTAATAAAATACTGATCAACGCTAACTAACATCTTCATCAAAAACCAAAGGGATTATCTGGAGTCGCATTTGAAAGGTTTGCTTTCCTTCCAGTTGCTGTAGCTTGTAAAGGTGCTGGTTGAGATCCAAATGACACTGGAGGAGGTCCTTGAGACATTTGGAATTGAGGTTGAGCAGGGTAAGCAGCCAGCGGATTGTTGGGCATAAATCCGTTTCCGGCTCCGAATCCGAACCCTGTGGCTTGAGGCTGAAGCTGGGGCTGCATCAGTGGCTGAATTTGAGGCTGGAATTGCTGGAATTGTGGCTGATATTGCTGCTGAGGTAATCCATTTCCTCCAATAGGTCCCATATTACTAATACCAGGCTGAAATCCCATAGGATTATTCAATGGCATTGTTTGCAAAGGAGCCATATTATTAACGCCTGTAATATTCATATTCATGCTATTCATGTTGTGCATATTGTTCATGTTCATGTTGCCTGTCATTTGATTGTTCAATGACATATTCTGCATCATTCCTGTCATTTGATTGATCTGGGTTGGAGGATTCCCCATTGGAACTTGTCCGGTGATCATAGCTCCAAATTGGCTCTGGGGCTGGAATCCTGTTGCAGTTACAGCCATAGGCCCTGTGGCCTGGCCAATAAGAGGACCTGTGGCTTGACCGATTAAAGGCCCTGTAGCTTGACCGATTAAAGGCCCTGTAGCTTGTCCAACTAAGCYACCTGTTACCTGGCCAATCAACCCAGTAGGCTGCGATGACATATAAACACTAGCACCTGTCATTTGAGAAGCCAAAGCTCCTGGAGGGTTGGCAAAAGGATCTCTAAATGGATCACCACCTGTAGGCATAGAAATCAAGTATCCGGAGCCTGTTTTCTGGGCAGGGAGAATTCCCTGGGGAGTAACGAGAATGCCGCCAGTGACCTGTGGAACCAAAGCGTTTCCTGTTGCAACAGGTACAAGGATAGGCCCACCAGATCCTTTACCCGAGCCCGTGCCAGTTCTAACTGGCTGCAAAGGTGCACTGTCCAGCAAATCAGCTAAAGCACCAGTAGGTTGTGCTGCAACAGAACTTGACTGTCCCGTAGAGCTATGGTGCGACATTTGGTTTTTGCTGCTATTTTTGCTACTACTGCTAATATTATTATTGCTGCTAATATTATTCTCACTAGAAAGAGGCCGATTATATGTAGCGGCATCAGTATCGCCTGTAGTTTGAGCACTTGGCTTCACTGTCCAAGCGTCGTCGTCAAATCCATCATCGTCATACTTTGCTTGCACTTTACCAGCGTTATTATTGTCATTGCCACTGTTATTGCCGTTGGTATCGCCATTTTTAGTGCTGCTGCCATTATGGTCTGCATTACGGGAAGATAACGACAGATTTGACGCTGAGACTCCAGTTTCTCCGTTCCCAGTGCCGTTTGAGCGATTGTTCTTCAATTCTCCGCTCGGCCCTGCGAAAAGCCCCCCCGGTTGGCCCCCATCTTCCGCCTGGCCATCCGTTTTGCTCCCATCCGGTTTCTGGTCCTTATCGCGGCCGTACTTATTGTCCAAGTGTCTCACAACTCGGATGATGTCGCCCTCACGCAATCCAAGAGTTCTAAGCACGGAAGCGGTGATATCGGGCAGAATGGACTCATCCATCTGTTCTCTTTCGAAATTGAGGGCGTAGCGTTGGCAATTGTTCACGTCGACGCCACAGCCGAGGAAGAATTCAAACCAGTCATAATCGGAAGCAGGGGAGTTGCTCTGGGGGATATAATGGGGTCTAGCTGGTTTCTGCGGTGCAGAAGCCGCTGCAGCCGACGGCGAGCCGGAACCGGAACCCGTGGTAGATTCGGTTCCGTTAGGGAGCCGTTCGCGGGACCGTTCGGCTTCTCTTTCCCGTTCACGTTCCTTTTCGCGTTCGCGTTCCTGTTGTCGGAGCTTTTCCCGTTCTTCCTCCCGAATTTTGGCCCGCTCACGTTCCGTGAGCCGCTCTATCTTCCGGTCCGATTCCTTCCGCTTGACTGGCGCAACTTTAGCATAGTCTAAATTCTCACCCGTTTTCCGCTCCACATAGCTTAAATCATCGCTGCAGAGTTTTTGAGCGGCCACAGCTATTTTCACGCCATTTTCCTTGTGGAGATGGACTTTCCCGTCGACATATCCGAGAAACTCGGCGTTCACCTTGAAGGTTCCCGTACGGTCGGTCCAAGTGCGGAGCTTCCGAGGGTTCGGCATTTCTTTGCCTGATTTATGTTTGCGGTGCGAGGACGATTTGCCCGAGGRCTCGGCATTATTACCTGATTTGTCCTTTTTCGACTTGCTTCGGCTTAAAATCGACATGGATCTTTTCCGAGTAGACTCCTTGCCGCCGGATCCGGATCCGGACCCGATAAGGGTATTGGATCCCGAGTTAGAACCCCCGCTGATGGAGAACCGTTTGCTTTTCCTTTTAGACGGAGATGCCGTTTTTTCCGCCACAGACGGAATCACCTCAATATAATTGCTCGGTACAACTCCTTCTTCGCCTGTGTTAGAACTCCGAACCATCCACCATTCGGAAGACTTTTTATCATCAAGAATATAAACGGTTTCGCCTTCCAGAAGGTCAACTTCATCCGAGCCTTCAGCCCGGAAGTCATAAAGAGCTCTTCCGGATTTCAAGGAGCCAGATTTGGAAGCCACCATTACCTCTTTGAGGCCTCTTGCATGTGCTGCGCCTCGGACTTCTCCGAGGGTCTCCGCGATTTCGTTGGCCAGATCCTTGGAGCTGCAATAAAGGTCTAGACTTCTGGCGGGGTTCTGGAAGTCCAAAAATAGGTGTTTCTTTTCTGCAGAATAGTAAATAAGGTCCTCGGCTGCCCACTTTTGAGGCTCTGAAGGAGCATAGGTGCTAGTGGAGAAGCCGGTTGGAGAGAACCAAACATAGCCGTCACTGACTCCGAGGTTGCATTTGAGTTTCTTTTTCCCACTTACTTCGGCCAGTTCCCAAGAATAGAAGTTTGAGTCCGTGGGGAGTTGTGGCGAAGCCGAGGAGGCTGAGGTGGTCCTTCTTGGTCTCTCGGGAGCATCATAGGAGTCGTCAGTACGTTTTCGAGAAGGCAACCGAGGGGCTTCCTCAAATTCCGAATCGTTGTAATAAGGTTCTTGAGGCGCAGCAGCGGGAGAAGGTTCCGGTGCGTATTGCGGCTCAGACAAAGCAGGATTTGATCTCTGGGGAGGCGGTGGAAAAGCACGAGCATCGAGAGAACCGTAAGCGTTGACGGGAGTAGCTTGAGTCTGGGCCACAGGCGCTACCGCGGATGCAGGAGTAACAGACTGAGCCGCGGGAGCCCCAGATCCCATCTCTATATAATTMGACGGAATAAACCCAAACTCCTCATTCCGCAACCCGACAAGTATCCAATCCGGATCTTCCGCATCGTAAACATCAAATACATCGTTCTCAGCAAAGGAAATCTCCTCCTCTGTCTGCTTGTCATAATCGTATAACGCTCTAGCACTACTAATAGCTGCTGCTGGCTCAATATATGTTCTAGGTACTATCCCTGAAGGCTCCTCGACATCATTGCCAACCATACGTTTCTTTACAAGCCACCAATCATCGGTTTGGGATTTTTCAAGCAAGTAAAGCAAATCACCTTCTTCAATTGATAATTCTTTGTCTGTTTGAGCTGTATAAGGATACAGAGCTCTGTAGACACCTATGAATAGGGAAGGCATTGCGGCTTAGTGGACTAGGAATAGGAATAGGAAAGGATGCCACAGAGTACTCAAACAGGAAATACGACAGCCAAAAACGGATAAATTAAGTGGGATTTTAACCTTACCTGGTCAATAAGCCACAATTTTGATTGATCCGTTATATATCTATATGTATTTATGACCAATATCCAATAGTCCGTCTGATCGATATGCCAGAGAGTAGAAGCGAAGACAATTGATCACTAAAGGAGAACTCCGAGAAATCACGGTGCAAATACCCGAAATATCCATTTATCTAATCCCGTTGATCCCAGATTTATGARCTTTTCCGTTGATTGGTCTGAAAACATCAATCCGGTTTCCGATGCGTCCGCTCCGAATGTTTGGCCTGGCGTTGATGATAATCGGAGAAGCAATTTGGCTCCGATCAAATGGATGCGATAACCCTGAAAATGAATATAGATTACGTGATATGAAATGGGCTAAGGAGACAAGGGGGTATAGGAGAGACAAAGGGGCATCAGATGTAAGGGTGGACAGCAAGAGTTAGAGGGGGATGCCTGAAGACGAGAAAATGAGTAAGGGAGAAAAAAAGAAGCAAGGGAAACGGTAAGAAAAATATATGGAAGAGAAAAGGAATTGTAGATGATACAAGAGGAGGAAGTTTCAAGAGTTAAGGATAGGTTTTCACTTTTTTGCTTCCTATTTTCTTTTGGAGATGCTGGAATGGAAATTAGTTGAATTGAGTTGGGGCACTTCGCGTCTCGTTTCAGAATGTATCTAATAACAGGTGTATGATACTTATCTCTGTSCCAGAAGGTGAATTATCCATCGACTTTCTTCTATCTCTATGATTTAACTGAATTGGAGGACTTGAATTATGTTTTTAGGAGAGAATTTCATGAATTGAGTATAGTTAAGCTGTTTTGCTCAGTTTTATGAGAAGATTGTCTGCAGTTGAGAAGTTTGAAGACGCCTGAAATCCGAAAAGGTGCCAATATCAGGGAATGACATTTAGACTATCAACTGTAACTTTTCCACCACATGACCCGATAATCATTATAAATAGCTAGAAATTACTGACAAAGCTATTTTTGAATAGAAATAAATTAAGTAGTATACTGTCAATAATTCCCAGTAAAACTGCCTGCATTCCTACTATCAGTACTCATCCAACTTCCACGGTCTTTCGGAAATGAGATGTCCAATATCAGGTGATCATAGTATTCTGAACTCACTTTGGCCGTTATACGTCGTGCCAAGGAAGATGAGGAAGAGATGAGATGGATAAGGTAATTTGGGCTTCTTATATGTTAACCATATTGATGATGAAAAGAAAAGAGGCACATAATGGAGAATAGAGGCGGAGAGATTTACATAGTATAATTCAACGATATCAGATAGAAAGATAATGTATGTCAGGACAGTTCAATGTACGTAGACTGTAGAAATGTGCTTGCATCTCTCGTAGTTCGTACAAAGTAAATGTTATCCTACATTAGTATGGCCAACACTATATATAATAATAATCGTTATTCATAAATACATCATAGAAGAAACTAATCAAAAATAAGAAGGGATAAACTGCTGTGCGTAGAGGCGATTTGAAAACACTTAGAATGTATCTAAGATATGTAAACCTAACAATAGTGGATTGCATTTCAACGTAACACTTCTCTAGAATAAGGGCAATTGCCTGAATATATATGCACCAAAACACACATCGCATACAATTATCAAAGATGCTGTATTTAATACAATTCATATTGGTGGTCATGATACCAAGCTTCACACTATGTGATCCCCTGTCACATTGAACAACCTACAATCTTCATAATCATTTCTTTTCACAACTTCTACAACACTCTCATGCCTTAGTTGGCCTTGCTTGTCTTGAACTTAGCAATTTCTGCATCAGCAATCTTATTCATGCTGTCCTGAAGATCCTTTCTCAGACCAAAGGCAAAAAGAATCTCAAACAATACAAAATAAGGAGCAAGAACTAAGGCCTGCACCAAATTATCAAGTAAAGCTGGTGCTCTTCTTTCAAATACACCATGACTCATAAATTGCATCAACCAGCCAATTACAAATACCGAAACAGCTAGTTGATTGATAGTTAAGATTTTGTCACCTAATAGTGGAACAAACGATGGCACGGTGAACAAGAAAGGAAGAGCTGACACATGAATCAAATTAGTTACTTTCCATGAAAACAACAGCAAAAGAGGAGCTACGAGAAATCCAAGCTTATCAAGATAAATGTAGAACAAGGCATATCCCAAGCTTCCGAAAGTACCAAGATTGACATAAGGATTGCTTGCAAATACAATGTTGGTGACTAATGAGATGGTGGAGAAGTAAATCAGTGGCACGAATACCACATGAACTAGAACGTTCACCGAGTTGTGATGATAAGCTCTGTAGAAAGCCAATTGTTCTTCGAGCTTCATTGTATTTTTCTTTTTTGAAGTATATTCCAGAAGGTGTTACTTTATGCAAAGAAACCAATTAACCAGCTTGTTTAATAGATAACTATTGAGGTAGATAGCAAGGTAGCTAGTTCGGCTTGTGATAATCAGTAGATCCGAATGACCCGATGTATCTTTCAACAGACATTCACTTTGACAAGACCACCAATACAATTTCTTATTACCAGCTCGAAAACTTAAACATTTACCATTTCTTCATCTTCTATCATTATATGTTTTCCAAAGCAAGTTAGGCTGTGTATGTATAACCATTTGGATATCACCAAGTGGAAGTGAATATAGATTTCTAGGGCAAAATATGCCCTATGATTACAAACATGTCATGTGAATCTGTGATTATTATTTTGACATGTGTAATTGGCTGATAACCTGAATCTGGAGTGAGATGTGAAGTTGGTAYACACACTATACTCTGCAGGGGTAGGTACTTCAGAGAATATAAGTCAACAAGAGGAGAAGAAAGAAACCATTAATGAACCTGATGATTGAAGGAGTTAATATAATAATTCATCAAAACAGTAGACTGAATATATTAGAAATGCCGAGTATTATAGTTACGGCTGATTCCAAGTTTGCTAGATATCATCTTTTAAGCTTCACCTTAAAACTATCTCATTTAAGTGATCACATAATCATTAAACTATTCAGAACTTTGAAATACTGGCAAGSGAAAGGCAGACAAGTAAATAAAACAACCTTTTTAATCCTTAAAACGTGTATACGCAAATCAATAAACTTAATCTATCTTCTCTGTTATTTGATTATTTATCAGAGAATTTCTTTTTGGCATCTCCAAAACAGGATTTGACCTGTTCCTCACTCATTAGYTTACGGCCACTCAACAGTACTATTAGTACAGGGAGGGTACTTGATGAATGCTCTGAAAACAATGAAACTTAACAAAACTGATACCTGAAATTGCCTAGAGTAAGTATAACTAGTTAATAATTCGCCATCAAGTTCACTGTAAAAGATGGAAGAAGATTCTCGAGAGCGAAGAAAACTGGACAAGTTGTTCTAGCCAGAAAACAGGATTGGAAAACATGATTGAAAAACATGATCGGAAACCACAATTCGAAAACCGCAATTGGAAAACCACAATTAGTCATAATTTCTTGAGTTTGTCAAGTGTCGTTAGGACTACTTATAAAACCATTCTTATATGGTAATACTTGTCATACTCATCGACTCTTCTACCAGTGAAAGGCTACGCCATTGTTCCTGATTTTGTTTTTTCCCCTTACATGCAAAGTGTGAAAAATATGCTGAAGAAAGGTTTAGCTAATGAAACAAACTTTAACCCCAACTCAAATGCATTCTTTTGGGTCTTCTTTTATTAAGAAAATCCCACTGGAAAGAGAAAACTTTTCTCCAGATACCGCTCAAAAATCACTTATGTAAAAGAATATAATAAGATTTATCATATTTAAAAAAAAATTATCATTTTTTCTTAGCATTAAACTACTATATTCCACTCAATAGTTCTCGTATATCCTCTCGAGGAAGATCAAACTGTAAACACTAACCCCAGCTGTGCCTTTTTGAACCTTATTAAAGTTTTTACTTCACCAATTTTATTCCGAACCTTATCCCAGCCTCAAATACCCTTTCCAACATTATATAATCCTGATTGTCCACTGTTCTCTACTTCCTATTCATTTATCCTAAAAGAACTTCATTAATTAGTAGAAAATCTTTAGAAATGCTTCATATTGATGCAAGCTTATCAATTGACTTCTTTTGACTCATTCTCAACTCTCAGAGCTCGCTTTATATTCAGCTAAACAACACATAGAATTGTCATTCATCAAAATGCCCTCCGATGACGATACGAAGAAAACTCCTTTCTCCCATCCATTCTCTCAGGTATCTTTTGCCGCTGGATTCAACAACAGAGGAGCTTTTGAATGGGCAATTATTGATTTTGAAACAGAAATCAGAAACAAGCCAAACTGGTGGAATAAAATCAACGATGAGACAATCACCAATAAATGGAGAAATGAGCTAAGAACTCAATTGCTAGAAGTCAACAGGAAGAATTTGATCCTCCAAGAAGAATTAAAAAAGAAAGCTTGCGATAGTGAAAAACACTACTCAGAATGGGAATGTCTTCAATTCACTGATAAAAATATTGAAGATATAGCTGATTTTGCCTTCAAGGACCTCCAGGAATTCAAATCCTATGTCGTTCCATCAGAGAATGGTCATTTCGCTCCTGGAGTATTTGATGGTCTGAGCTTCATTGGATGGAATGGAATAGTTCCAAAGGAGGAGCAAATCACTCTCCAAAAGGAAGTCAGTCACTATTTAGCAGATTTAGGAAAAGAAAACTACGATTATCATCCTGGTTCTGATAATCAGGTGTTGGATATAATTCATCCTTCATTGCATATGTTGCGATATGGTAAAACACCCATTGAAAAAGATGGGGAAGTGTCAATCAGCGATTTTGACTCCTTTGGTCTTAATTTAAGAACTGCTAAGCCTTATTTCCATTCAAACGCTTTATCTAAGAATTTCCAATGGCTTCCTGCTGAGATCGACCTTTCCTCGTCTCCTAAGTTCACATCTTACATCAACAACCTTGATCCTATCGAGAACAAAGSCTTATACTCGATACTGGAAAAGCTATTTGAATTACTACTTCCTGGGCTCAATTCTTTACTCAGATTCAACGTTCTACCACAATATATTAGAAAAGAAATCGGTTATGAATACTACAACGAAGAATATAAAAAACGTAGCGATGAAATATCAGAGAAGCGTGATTGGGATGAATATGAGGAAGTATATGAACAAAGATCTTCTAAGGATCTTATTGATCTTATGCCAAAATTTGAACCTTGGAAGGACAAACCGGATTTTTCTCTCCAGAAAGGTTCAAAAGAATACCCTCTGGATGGTAAAGCCAAGGTTATTGTTAAGATAGGATCTATTGAATTAACACCCGAGACGCCCAAATATAAGGGAGGAAGCTGGCATTTAGAGGGAGCTGTGAATGAAGATATTGTTGCTACAGCTATTTATTATTATGACTCTGAAAATATCTCGGAATCCAGATTATCGTTTAGAGCAATGCTTGAAGATCCTCCATATGAACAGGGCGATATATTTGCTTGTAGATATATTTGGAATCTGAATGATGAAGATGATATGGTGAGAAACGTAGGAAGCATTGATTGCTTTGAAGGCCAGGCTGTATTTTTCCCAAATGTCCTACAACATCGTGTGGAGCCTTTTGAACTAAAGGATAAGTCAAAACCTGGCCATCGGTCAATTGTATGCTTCTTTCTTGTTGACCCATATAATAAGACTGTCGTTACTACTAAGAATGTCCCTCCACAGCAAGAGGAGTGGAGAAAGAAGTACACATTTAACGACGAGGAAGTTGCCGACGAGAAATCAGAATTGCTCAAAAATTTCAAATATTTGCTCAGTGAGAGCGTCAAGAGCAAAACGGATGCTATTGCCGAGCCATGGACATTTGACTATGCTAAAGCTCAACGCGAAGAGTTGATGAAGGAAAGAGCTGCAGAGTTAGAGGATTCTTTTGATGAGCCGTATTATAGGAGTTTTTCCTTGTGTGAGCATTGAAGAATTCGTCAGTTTGAGTTCTTTTTTGATGGACGGATGAAAAAATGATTGGTTAGTGATGACTGATAATTTGGAATTGGTAGTACGCTTTAATAGAAGTAAATCAATAGATGACCAGCATTGAGGGAGTATGAGTAGTAGTTGGGTGTTTATTGATGACAATATTAGTGTTTCAAGTAAAATGTATTCAGCAGAATAGTTATCACTTAATCAGAACAATCGATAGACTCTAAATCAGGGTTGATTGGATTGAGTAAAATGTGGAATTCGAGACGGGAGAAAGGGAATAAATGTGACTGAGAGTAGGCATTGACTGTTGAGAGATTGATTTGTTTTTACTGGTTAAATATGGGAAATTTCAAATCAAAGTCGTTAGAATAGTTACTGGAAGCTAAACTATGTAGAAACTTGTTAAACTATTTGAAGGAATTGAGAGTTGTGCCAACGAACCCTCATTCGCTGGTTTATATTTTTTATATTTATGACCTGAAGCATTGATTTACTTTTTAGGAATCGACAAAAATAATAAACATACTTTATTATCTCTCTAACGATTTTGGCAAATAAATGACTTTCATTGTAGTTATCTTATGTTGTGCTATACTATGATATGCTATTATCCAAATATATTGTCTGATGATTAGTTGTTATAGTGAGAGCTCTATGCTTTACGTAAAAGCTATTTATTTCGTTGATGTTGATGATGGTCATTCAAAAGGATTCTTTCATAAATGCGAGTATTTATTCTAGAGAAAGGAAAGCTCAGTTTGAACATTTAGATGATTCAAATATACTGATATGACATAAATTAATTTCTGCAATCGGATGGTTATTGTACAAAAATTAAGCAGAAAGTGCAGAAAGTGCAGAAATTATGGTAATAATTATAACAATAATTACTAAATCAATTCATAGYCAATAAATCATGACATCGTTATATTAGGTAAATAATAATAAGAACCCCAATTTCTTTTTCTTTTCCTTCCACGTCAACTTCAATTGAATACGCGATAAAAGGTGAGAAACAATGAATTTGAGTACATCAACAAACACCAACTGTCTATCTTAATCGTTTATTTTGACTAAAATACAGTAACATATTCAAATTGCCATGCTGCTCATTGATTGACTGACAGTTCTCATGCCGTTCCGTTTCACGATGTGAGAACTGTATGTTACTGAATGTTCTGCTGAGTTGCCTGATGATTTGACGATGGTCGTATTTATGACTATTGTTCACTTTATATCATTTGATTTCTGTAGTCTTTTTGAGCATTAGAGTCAGCTTCCCACACACATGAACAAACAAAAAAACGAAGAACAGTTTAAAAGCTCATAGCAGCTGATTTGTTGATTTATAGCTAACTAGTTGCAGAGTTTCATTCAATTGTCCGCCCCGAGAGGGATTAAGCAACTGCTGCTGAAAATCTCAATTTATTGAATGAGATCTCCAAGGTAAAGTTTCCAGTTAACAGGAATACCAACAAGTAGCAGCTTGACCTAATTACAAGGAAATAACTCACCATAGCTTAACATAACATATAAACCCAAATTCACAATTAATTCTCCAAATATACCTATACACCTATTCTAAAATTGTCCCTCTTGAAGATATTCGTGATGCTAAATTACTATTGATACTTACACATTAGACAAATTACTTCTATCACTGTCAGCTCATCTTCTGGAATCATCATCAACATCTAACATCCTGTAAGCTTGTTCTTTGGATACGTATATCCAGATTTCTCCCAACTAGTCAGATTGAAATTAGAATAAGCATTCAAATGACTCTGAATATAATCATATGTAGGATACCCAGGCGGATCACACGTTAGGCTCTCTTGACCCTTTGGTTGATATACTCGAACATAATCTATTCTCAGTGTAGATGGGAAACTCAACCCTGGCCAATTGATATAAGCCCAATTGTTAGAAATACCTAGGTTGAGAATAATGGACATTGGTTCTTTAGAAATATATCTCCAATCAATATTGCCATTAGGATGTAAAGCTGCTGCTTCTAGAGTGAATGTAGGATCTTTACCAACAAACCACCGAATGTAACCATCTTTATCATCGTTTAGATACTCAAAACCAAAATCTTGAAATGTGCTTTCTACTCCTTGATAGTTGWACTCGTACCATAAAGGATTTAGTGTTGAGATACCAGAGATAGCTTGTTGGAAAGGTCCTCCAGTATAAGTGTTCATATTAGTTACTGATGTGTTATGAAGTTCAATGAAATCATAGTCTGGAATGTACCAAATGTCAAATGGTGCAACTTGTAAAGACTGTGACACTACACCGGTACCCAACGTTGTGTCAATGGATCCTTCTAGAGCATCGATCTCTGGAGCTCCTCTTCCTACACCAGGATTAGGATGATCTTCTCCTTTACACGTGCAAGAGTTGAGTTTTTGTCCTGGCAAGTAGGATATTCCATCTGCTGAGGATTGATTAGGGGTAATTCCTGCATCACAAGAATTATAACTATAAGGCCAAACTCCTTCAGAAGTAGCAAGAAACCCAGGCCTAGCTAGGTTACCTAATGTCCATATACCAGGCCATAGACCAGAAACGTTTCCGTAGTTTGGTAGTTGAGCAGAGACTTCTAGCATTCCCTGGGAGAAACATAGCTTGTTCCAGGACTGGATCATGGCAGATCTGTAGAATAGATTATGATTCTCATAGGCATCCATTCTGATGTTAAGCGTACCATTTGCAGTTGTAGCAGCGTCCGGTGTGTACCACTCTAAGTCCTTGGTAGCATCATAATGGAAGTCAGGACCACTCCAGAATTGATCGTCACCCTCGAAGAAAGTTCTTCCTTCCGCGTTAAACTCGTCAGAGAATACTAAAGACCATTCAGAACCGTCTCTAGCTGTATGAGTCAAAGCTGATGATGGCGTGTCAGGATCCACTAGACTGGTTCGAATTGCCGATAACTGTGGATAGACATAATATGTCAGGATTTCATATGACTGCGGAGGACCATGAGATGATACACCTGAATATGTCAGAGCTGGAAGGACAATAAATAGTACCAAAACACCTATGATTAAAGCTAGGAAACCGAAAGCTGTCGCGATACCTCTTCCGTCCATGTCTCGGATTGAAAACCGTTTCTTGTCGAAGAGAGCATCAGCAACGGGATCAGGATTATGCAGGTAATCATCCGCTTCCTTTTCGTTGATAAGCAGTGGGAAAGACGACACAGGATAGCCGCCAAAGGGAGAAAAATCACCATCGATCACAAATGGATTGCTGGAGTTGTCATCAGACAATAGTGATCCTGACGAAGGTGAAGATGTCAGAGAAGCCTCTCGTCTACCTGTAGACCGCGTATTTAAAGGATATCTGTCATATTCCGATGGTGGAACAAGATTATTTATAGAAGGTGAGTTAGACGAGAATGATGGACTTTGTACTGAATTGTCCATGTCAGAGGGTGGTGGATAATCAATTACCGGCACTGAAACATTTGGTGATAAGTTTACTAGAGGGTCATATGATCTCCCATGCTCGTCATAATCGATATCTGAGCTACTGGAAGTGCCAGAGTTGCTATTTTGATTGTTTTGAGAGTCAATTGATTGTGCTTCGGAAGCAAAAGGATTTGAAATGATAGAAGCGGAATGTGAATTGGTAAGGTTTCGGAACGCCATGGTGGCAGGAGTCTTATGTTCCGAGATGCTAATTTTCGCAAAACTCCTATAATGCGTTATGTTTTCACTGAATCGACGTGGTATAATATAGGACTACTACCGTTTAGTTGTTTAATTATTGAGAGAAAAAAGATACTCTTTCATTTTTGCGCAGATAGATGGTATCTGGTGACGAGAAACAAGAAAAAAGAAAGAAAAGGAAAATTTGCTAATGAGAATCTGAGAGGAAGACAGAGACAAGGACAAAATAGTATGACAAAACGGACATTTTGAGTACAAAACAGGTAGTATACAAAGAAATGAGAAGGAAATCTTGGTGTGACAAGGAAAAAATTAAAAATAGAATATGCATTGTTGATGTAGGAATAGTTGGGGAAATGCATGAGATGCATAAGACTTAGAAGAGATGAGTTGGAATGTATGGTACATGAATTGAATTCATTGTTTAAAGGCAGTGTAAAAGATGGATGAAATATTATAAGAGGTTGTAGGAGGGGAATGTCACGATGGAAGGAAGAAGGATAAGCCAATCGAAGCAGTTGTATGGGTTATGCAATGATGAGATGGATGGATTCTGGTTTGCAGAGGGACAAAACTGGGCAAGATCTGGGCAAACTAGGCAACTAGGCAAACTGGGCACACTGGGCACACTGGGCAATACGGGAAAACTAGGCAAGCTGGGCAAAGTGTAGATGGAAATTTGGATAGTTTTTATTGCGATTGATGAGAAAAGTTATTAACGTATTGAAATATATTGGTAAAAACAGACTTTACGAGAGAAATAAGTGAATTGCAGTGTGATGATGGTGAGCAATCCAATTTTAACATTCAGATCATATTTACTCACAATACCTATTCACCATGTCGCTCTCATATCTCATTCTTGCACCTTATGCTTTGCAGCGATTTTCTTCGTCATATCTCTTTTTCCAATAAGTATATTCCACTTTATTTCATCTAGAATTGATAAGTACATTTAAGTTTAATGTCTATTTATTTATGTAAGTTATCCTGTCAAGCAGAAAGAGGAGCTTGATGGACGGATTGTCCTGTGGGTTGAGTGGTGAAAGCAACAGAAACACTTTTTGGTATGTTGTGCAATACGTCATAGTTGGAAGATTATGCATATGTTATACATAATCTTGCATTAACTAAAAAGGAGCCTTACGCGACCATTTTAGTTCATTGAGCTTTCGGAACCTTAAATGTATGAGAGTCAGGAAAGCACAGTTATACAACAAAGATATTGTATTGCTTGTGAAACAATGAGATTGCCAAACTGGATATTCAATCTGAAGAATACATGCTTGGAGTGTTTGAAGCGTGATTATTGGAAATATTTCCCTGGTTCTAATCTGTATACTGTTTGTGATAACTTGATACCTTTGACCATGAACAAGCCATAGGTCCTCTTCTAAGACATAATTATCTCATGTCCTATTTCGTATATCTATCTCGCGCGACAAAGTTAACTTGATGGTGAACATGGGGACTAGTGATATTACTCGTGACATCTTTACACGAATCAATAATTCACATATTGTTTACTTCATATTGAGGGTTTATTTTATTATACCTGGTATAAACAATCATATATATATATATATCTATATTTGGTCAAATTTCCGAAGTCTGAATTTTTCATATGTATATCAACTGAATTCGTTTGTTTGTTTACTCTGGAATTATATGTTTAAAATTCCTACATAGCATGCCCACTTTTCGCCGTGACGCGTCAAACATGAGAATGCCAATATGGATCTATATGCACAGGCATGCCAGTTAATGCTAAAGTGGGCATCAGATGGCTCGATTGATTTCAAATAACGACTGATCTACAACATATTTTTTTGATATGGTATCGTTTGATAATCGATACAACTGAAAAATTTCACACTTTAACATTTTTTCTTTCTGYAGCTGGAGAGCTGATTTCAAACTGCTGGGGTATGAATCATCCTTCAAACATTAACGAGTCATTGTAGATCTTCTCTGTAGTACTTGCCTACTCTTCAGAATGATCGCTTGGTGGCTCCATGATTCGTTTTCTTGATAGAAACCACTTCTCAAGAGTTTCAACCTGCAGTCCTTCTTTGTTACCAAATTTCTACTTTAGGAGAACAAAAATTCCTTTAATAGATCTTTTTTCACATCATAGAAAACTTATTCAGTTTGATGATGTTTCGATGAGAAAACAAAGTTTCAAACAAGCTGCAACACCTGCAGAGACATGGATGGAACAAAGTGTACCAACTCGTACCTTCAAGCAACTTTTCTGATACAAATTAATGACCAAAATCAACGCTCAAATAACTGTAAAATAAGTAAGTTCTTTTTTTGAAATCGCTTTTTACTTATATTCCAAAATCAATCTCGCTACAATGGAGGAACGGTACAACTTACAGTTATCCTGGAACAAGGTGCAAGGGTGTTCACAGATGTCCTAAAAAGTATCTATTCTGAAAAATCTCTGTTCTGATTACATCAACAAATAACAGCCTAGACTTGCATTTTACGATCTTGTAAACTACCCCTCTTTTTACTGCTAAAATCAAGAAGCTTCAGAACATCTCCAAAGGCCACCCAAAACTCAATTAGTGCATCCCGCTTTTATATCAATTGATGCCTACCAATAGCTTGGTCAAACAACTTATAATTCAACTATTTAACTAGCTGAGACTACTCCGAACATCTCAATCCTCCTTATTCTTTATCCTCCTTTCAAATCCCCTGTATCTCTGCTCCTCAATCCCCCCAAAGACCCCCTCATCATACTTTTCTTTCTATTTTGGATTACATAATCTAAAGTGAAAAAATTTCCGTCCGATAAATTTTCGTTGATTGGTACACAAACACATTTTGAAATATCCACAAACATCAACTACCCATTGTCTATCAACAACAACTATTTTCAGTTATCATCCTCATCTTTATACACGTCGTTTGACAGCTCACTGTATATATTGCACTACATTAATTGATTATCACCATTCAAATCAACTGTTAAGCCATCGTAAAATCCTTTAGGATTATTCCGTAGTGAGAGCCTTCAGTTAACAGATCATCGGAACAGATTGACGGATTCAAATCTCCGGTAGCACTCTACAACTAAGATGTCGTTCAACGTTCCGACAGAGACGATGAATGCATTACTGCATTTATTAGAATCTCTAGCATCGTCAGATAATTCAATTCGTGCCGCAGCCGAGAAATCATTAGCGGAACAATGGCTCTCGTCCGAAGGAATCCAATATTTACTTGTTGGGCTTGCAATTCAATCCGTCTCTGGTGATTCCGATAGCCTGAGATCCTTTGCTGCTGTGCTTTTCCGAAGAATGGCTCTTAAACAGCCAGAAAACTCTACAAATCCTATTGCACGTTCAATTGATGTGATTCCAGAAGCAACTAGAAGCTATATTAAGTCTATTCTTCTATCTGGCTTTTCAGAGAAACAGTCTAATTATGTCAGACATAAAATCAGTGATGCTATCGCTGTTCTAGCTAAACCTACTAACATCAGCGCTGACATAGAAGAAGAATCATCTGTATATATTGACACCGATTGGCCTGAGCTTTTACCTGCATTGTTTGTTGCTACTAATAACCGGGAAGACCCCAGTTTCCGAGAGTCCGCGTTCCGAATATTTGCAGCTATTTCCAATTCAATCAATCCCGGGTATCTGGATTCCATTATTCCCGTATTTGCAACAGCTTTCACTGATGCTTCCGAAGACGTGAGAATAGCCGCTATTACCGCGTTTGTTGCCTTTTTTCAAGGATTGCCGAAGAAGGCCTGGAAATCACTTACTCCGCTTTTGCCCGAACTTCTGAACGGACTTCCTCTTTTGCTTGATTCCGGGAACGATGCTGCTTTAGGTTCTGCTCTAGAAGCATTAATAGACCTAGTAGAATTGGCACCAAAACTTTTCAAGCCGATGTTTTCGGTAATGACGGACTTCTGCATCTCAGTCGCTAAGAACAAGTCAATGGACCATGCCCGAATCTCGGCCATTATGCTGCTTATCACCTTCTCTGACGTATCACCTAATATGTGCTCTGCTGATCCAAACTATTCCGAAGCTATCATCTTGCAATGTATTTCCATGATGACCGAAATCTCGGAAGACGACGAATCGGCGGCCGAGTTCTTAGCTGCTTCCGACGAGGAAGACGACTCAGACGAAATAGAAGAAGCATATTCTACAGCTAGACAAGTCCTTGACAGATTAGCCTTGAACTTAGGGTCTCCTGCAGTGCTCCCAAGCTTATACAAATACTTGCCAATGCTTCTTTCCTCAAACCAATGGCGGGAGCGTCATGCAGGATTGATGATGGTTTCTTCAGTAGCAGAAGGCTGTCGTGACGAGTTAATTGACGATACAGAGAAAATCTTAGACTTGGTAATACCTTTAATTGAAGACAGCCATTACAGAGTGCAACACGCATGCTGTAATGTTCTCGGGCAGCTATCTACAGATTTTGCTGATGATATCGAACTGAACTTCCATGCCCAAATCCTCCCCGCCCTGATCTCTCGCTTACAGCACGGTTTACCACCGAAAGTTCAAGCCCACGCGGCTGCAGCGTTAGTGAACTTCACGGAGAACTCCACCCAAGAAATCCTCGATCCTTATTTAGACCAATTGCTACTTGGGTTATACCAGCTTTTATCCACTGATATAGTGTATCTCCAAGAACAAGTACTCACTACAATTGCCATTATAGCAGGTGTGTCAGATAGACATTTCGGGAAGTACTATGACGGATTAATGCCAATGCTAATGAATTTCATGCGCTCAGCATCAGAAGACATGATTGGCGTACAAGCTAAATGTATTGAATGCTCCTCGTTGATTGCGTTATCTGTTGGCCGGGAAAAGTCAGGTAAAGACTGCGGAGAGCTTATGGAGATTTACGCCAGCTTGCAGAAACTTGCGGGTGGAACCGGGGCTGGAGCCGACGCCGGAACCGAAGACTCCGATGACCCCAGAGCTGCCTATTTGGACCAAGCTTGGGGCAGAATGTGCCGGTTGATCGGAAAGGACTTCCTACCATACTTACCGACAGTATTACAGCCGGTTCTCCAAATGGCTAAACGGAAACAGGACGTCCAAATCCTTGAAGATACTACCGATGCAGAAGAACTGGAACAAGAAGAAGGCTGGGACGTTGTCGCTGTGAGAGGTAAACATTTAGGTATTCATACAGCTTTGCTGGATGGGAAAGCTTCTGCAATTAGATTATTAACTATCTATGCAGCAGCTTTGCAAGAAGACTTTGCTCCTTACACGGAAGAAATCATCCGAGACGTTCTTTTACCAGGACTGGAATTCTATTTCCATGATGCAGTTAGGTACTGCTGTGCGCATGCCGTCCCTGCAGTATTGAAATGTATTCAACTGGCCAGACCTACTGAGGAAAAATACTTACTAGGTCTATGGTCACCTTTAGCTGATAAGCTATTAGAAGCTTTCTACCGAGAGCCGTTAGTGGGGCTCCTTCCAATGTACTATTCATCATTTGGAAGCTGCATTGAGTTGTTTGGAGGAAAGAAACCTTATATACTAAGCGAGGCACAGCAGAAAACCTTAGGCCAGGATGTTGTGGCTAATTTGACCGATCTTCGGGCCCGAATTGATCAAAGAGAAGCCGGAGATGATGAATACACCGAAGAAGTGGAAGAAGAAGAGGACGGAGAAGAAATTGATAAAGAATTAATCGGAGAAATGAGCAAAGCCCTTAGAAATGTGTTCCGAGCAGTCGGGGAAACATTTCTCCCGGTATTTGAATCAGACGTGTTGCCGGCGATAGTGGAAGACCTCGGAGCCAACGGAAACAACTCACGAAACTTATGTCGGGAGTTTGCCCTTAGTGTTTTGGCCGATTTCACTGAAATATACGGAAGCAAATCCGTCCCGGTTTATTCCGCCACATTCAGCCGAACTCCAATCTCAGCTTACCTTTCAGATCCGGATGCTTCAGTAAGACAAGCCGCAGCCCAGTACGTTGGAAACTTGGCCCAATACGGTGGTGACCAATCATTTTATCAGCCTATCATAATCTCCTGTTTACCTCAACTTTTCTCCATCATCACCGCTTCCGACGCTAAGCTTGCAAGAAACGTCGCCACATCTGAAACAGCCCATGCGGCTATCGCCAAAATTCTCCTGTCCTATTCCGACGCCGTGAGAGCTGCCGAGCCTAGCTCTTATACCCAGCTTCTTTCCACTTGGATAAGCTTCTTCCCGGTGTATGTTGAGGACAACGCAGCCCCCTATTCCTATGGATTTTTATCAGTATTAATGGACTCCAAATCAACTGGAAAATACGTCGCGGGAGAAGAATGGAACTCAGTGATTGAATCAGCTTGGAGTAGCATTTTCCAAGGTGTTATTAAAGCTTTGAGTGTGGGTGCTATTGGAGGTAAAATAGCAGAAGGAACAGTAGAAGCTACCAAGAGATTATTGCAGACTTGCAATCCTGACGAACGAATGAGGATAGTAGAGAGCTCTTCTGATGAGTTCAAGAGGGTTATTCAGAAATGGTTTAGTTGATGATTAATGATAGGGTGAATAGATAAATATCTGAGTGAATTGTTACTAGGACAGTTTAAAGCGAGAAGAAAAGAAGAAAAAGAGAGAATAAAAACTGAAAGAAGTGCTTCTTTATAGGAAATATATCCCGGTGTTGTTGCAATTGATCGTATACTTGGTAGTGTGTTAATAACAGTTGTTTGAATGTTTTTGAATGTGTTTCATAGATTGCTTGGATAAAATGGAACATGTCGAGAGATAGCGTCATACTTTTAGCTTTAATATTTGAGACGATAATCTAGGTTGAATTACTATTTCTCCTGGTGCAGTATGGATATCAGGAGAATCTGTTGTACGTATAGTATATTTATTCCAATGTATGTGTGACACATGAAACTAGTAAAGTATTGGCGGAACAGAGAACGAATTAGAGAACTTGGCTGTTTGATGGTTGAAACACAGTACAATATGATGTTAAAGAAGCAATGGAACCGTCACAATGAAAGGGTGAACTGCGGAAGATTCGATGTACGTTTTCTCCTGTGTGGGAGATCATTTGATGGTCAGATAGAATCGATGGAATTCTTATAACAGCTGCTTCAGCAGTTGATTCAACTGTTGGTTCGATAATCAATTAGAAGCAATGTTTGATCTGTTTCAATACTTGTTGTTTGATTTATTGTTTGGTTGGTATCAATGCTTCCTAATGATAGTGCTGAAGCATCAAGTGTACTTACTAGGTACTATGTAAGTGTGGTATGTTTATACAGGCAAATGATTGGTAACATTGTTTAAATCAACACGTTTTAATACATTTTATCGTCATTTAATAKCAATTGATTTAACAATTCAAGTTATAATGCTGAAAATCCAGATTTCGTTGATTTGTTTCAATGACTATTCAATCTTATATTTAGTAGCAATGTTAAGTGTTTACGTAATCTGATATTAGAGCTTGAGGAGATGCAGCTGTTGGTTTGGTTTTCCATTCGTGAAAACTAGGTAAGATTTCTAATATAGTTCTGTTCTAAGAGAGCCTATTCTTTAGGTAAACAAGCTTCACTCTACTTTTACTGAATCACCGATTACCTGATCTCCCAATGGTCTATCGTATTCAACAGCTCATCGCTCTCTGTCCCAACCCCTCATTTGAGACATCATCCGGGTCATTTGAATCAAAGCCTGTCATTTATGGAACCTTTTTCCTTGTACAAACTCATCGATATAAGCCTATCTGTCTCACATCGCTTGCTCTATTCACACTATGATAGTCCAAAAACGTCCGTTCTAGCCAAATGGGTCATTAATTGACTCAGAAATGTTCGGCTGGAAAGATAAGAAACAATTCTTCGGGTCAGTAGACCGGTTCTGGTCTTTCTACCACCTAGAAATCCATGACCCGAAAATCCCCCACACACTACCAGAAGCAATCAAAATGGATGAAAACGCGAGAAACAAAAACTGGACAAATGCAATAATTGACACAATTGAAGAATACACTTATAAAAACGTATGGGTGGAAGTTGACCCTAAAGGTTTGCCGTCAAATTCCCGAGTTCTCCCTGCAAACTTTCTCTTTGATTACGAGCATGTAGCCCGCGAACATATTGAACGGAAGATATGGATCACTGTAACCTCCGAGCACACTTTCCGTTCGGCTGGAACCGGCCCCGTCCCCTGTCTCGGAGGTTCTCTTCCGATTTTTTCTCGCGTTTGCCTCCCGACAAGGACTATAATTGACCAAATTCTTCATCCCAGATATCTACCTCCACGCTGATATTCCCGACAGTGCCCCGTTGTATGCCAAGATTCCGAACGTGGGGAAAACTTACCGAGGAACAACATACAGACTTCGGAAGTGTTTATACGGTCTTCCCTATGCCGACGAATGCTGGATCCAGACAATGACCGATTATCTCAAGGCTTAAAAAGGCTATGTCAACATCCCCCAGTTCCCAGGCCTTTTTTTCTTTACCTACGAAGAAGGAAACAATTGTTTGCTCCTATTGCATCAGGACACTGTATTATTAGCTAGCAATGGTACCTTAGCATTAGGGAAAACAATGGAAGCGATGTATTCGTTGAAATCGGTTATAAYAGATAATCCGTTGTTTTTCCGAGGGTTCCAGCTTCGGACAAACTCTCGGCATGAAGTGGAGATATTTCAAATTGAGAACATAGATAAAGTTTACTCTCGGTTGAATTTAGACGATTTTGAAGAGCTGACTAGACCCGGCGGAGAATATTTTGACGTTGTTTTGGCGGGTAATAAGTCGGAAACAGAAGAAGTCGGCGAGACTCGGAAACGCAAACAAGTCTTATCTCTCGAACAGAAAGCTAAAGTTTCCGCTTTTCCTTTTAAGCAAATCATCTCCGAGCTTTCTGCTATTGCGCAAGGAACTCGGCCAGATATCGGATGGCAAATGGAAATTATCGGACAATTGGATAAACGCGATTCTAATTACAGCCTGTTGAAAGCTCTAGAACATATTTGCACTTACTTGTATGCCACCAAAACACTGTGCATAAGGTATAAGCCGTGGAATGAGGACGATTTCGGAATATTCTCGGAAGAGTTAAGCGAGCTAGAAACCGATCCCGACTTTCCCCTTAATGAGAGAAGTAAGCTATTCCGAGAAACGGATAAAATATACGAAGAGCTGGATAAACTATTGGAAGGAGTTCATATCTCGGGATATCTCGGGTTCACCTGGCACGAACAACTCCAGAGTTTTTCCGTGGCTTCCTTATTGAGATTTGCCGGCGGACCCGTTTCATGGAAATACGAAAGCATCGGTTATTGCTCCCGAAAGCTGATTGAAGCTAAAGCCAAGATTTTCTGCTTAGCAGATAACATATTTGTTCTGTATATGCGATTTTATATTCCATGGGAATACATCGCATGTTCGGTGTACCATCATGACTAATAAGGAGCTGAAATATCAGGAGGTATATGCAGATCGGGACGGAAATATGACGGATCATATGAATAGCAATGAAAAGAGCGATAAAAGCAGTAAGAAGTCCCGAAAGCAGTTGGAGATGGCGARATTTCCGAGAAGCAAGTGTTTCAGAAAGCGCCAGGATCGGAACAGGAGCCGAGAAAAGAACGGGAACAGGTGCGGGATGATGCTCGGGAAGTATCGGTTTCAATTTCAGCAGGAAAAGATCAAAGCACTAATGAACGTAATAATAACCTCAAAATGATTAGAGAATTGAGCTATAACAACAATATAAATTGAGAGTTCCAAATATGTTATTTACGCCGGAATCCAGCGGAGAGAATTTATTTCCTGGCCAGCTTTTGATTAAAAGTTTACCCGAGCCCGAATTCCGTTATTGTTCGGCTGCTGTTGGAATGGGCAATATTTATTTGTAGTCAGCAAGGATTGGAAGGATTGGAAGAACGGAAATATATGGTAATAAGATTTACAGTATCTTGAAACGTAATGGAAATAGGAGTTAGTTAATGTGAAACAACGCAATAACATAGTAACAAAGACATAATACACACAGTTAATCTAACAAGTAGTAAACGTATTGTTTTCTTAATTTCAGCTTATAAATTGACAATGACTTGCTAGTATTAAATTACGGTAGTGTGCAGCTAGGTAAGAATAGGGCTTATAAACTAGTTATAATTATATGTAACGGATCAGACTAACGCCTTCGTGAGGAGACTCATCAAGATTATATTCTGTAGCGTTCCTACAGGAGTTGATGGTAAATATGGACTTTAGGGTCAACCTATTTCATGTTATATGCTATATGTTGATCGAAACGTTCACTGGAACACGTTTCATCGCATTAAATGGTAAATAGAATCAATATGTTAACGTTCTAGGGATAGCTACATAGAAATATGGCTTCTACGTAGAAGGAGAAGCAGAATAGCTGCAAATTATACACTGACAATTACTACAATGTAGCAACAATAGTACCAATGGGTAACTTAATGAATCTTTCAGAAGGATCAATTTACTGGCTTTTTATGATACAACAAAGAGTAAGGAAGAATAAATAGCTCTCACATGCTGGTTTTTTKGTCTTTTCTAGAGTATTTCCGTTCAAATTAATGCATTCTACACAGCTTCTCAGTTTCACTGAATAAACGTTCTCAGCATATACAGATCTTTCGTTGTTGGGACTGAAGGTTGAGATACTACCGAGAGGTGTCTAAGGAAGATATCATAGAATCCGCATAGCTTATCCCAAAATCCTATGAAAAGTTGGTATATGTTCGTTGATACTAATAGTAACGTAGGAACGGTAACACATCTTCCCAGCAAGCGCAATCAATGGAACCAGCGTTGTGGACAGTAAAAGGACAACGTCCTCAAAATAATGTAGAAAAGTGGACTTGTTTGAACCCTTGTTGACGTTCAGAGGCAATTCTACAATTACCTGCTATCAATTCAGACTTCAGCTACATACTTATAATTTAATTGATGGTTATGCTTCCTTATTCTGAAACTCTTTGATAGGGGTATGTATGTACGATAGTTTAAGCATCTGCTCTGAACTCATCAGACTTTCAACGGTTTGCACGTGAAGGTTAAACGATGCCGAAAAGTCCCCCTGTTTTGGAATAAAGGTTCCTCTTCATTTTCTCAATATTGAAGGTTTCGGATTAATTGAAAGAGTTTAACTTCTTAATTCGGCTAAGTAGTCCAAATTTGGAAACGTTTTCGGGAGTTTCAGGGATGATACTTTATCCTTAACTATTTTATCTTATCAAAAAGTCCGATGACCGGAATTAGACAATTATTCGAGAGATAAGCTAATATATACAATTCATTGACTTTGGCCAAAAGAAAGAATAAGAAGAGAAAACCTCCAAATAAATATAAATCACCTTTCTATCTTCTATATCATTCCTTTAAAGATTACTCTCAGTGCTTTTTCTTTGATCATATCTTATCGTTCCTTCTATTACTATAATAAACTTTTTCTTGAATTCTAGAACGAACCTTATTTTTAGAGAAGTGCTCGAGTTTTGATAAGCAACGTGAAAGTCATCTCGCTAGATCAATCCTTAGTTGAATCTTTTTGCTTTTCTCTCTCCTTTATTTTGCCGCCAGCGAGTTTTTCTATGAACAAAGCTTCGAGAATAGGCAGTTCATATAATGTATTGCTGTATGATAATAGGTAAAAGTTATTGATATTATCATCTTTTCACTGTTAGTCTCAGTGTGTTTAGGTAGCTTATGGGTAGATACGCTACCTTCATCAAATCAGCTATTTCATTATCATTAATGGCTGATTTGTATTTATGATATTTACAATAGCTGTGTAACTATGTCCTCGGATAAGCTTAACCTGGTTTCAAGGTTAGAAGCTATATTGAGGTCTAATGGTAACACGACAGCTCCTAGAAGCTGTCGTGAAGCGTTGACGTGGGACAAACAGTACGATTGGAACCCGTGGCAATGCGAATATGCTAAAGAGATTGACCGTTTGGTCAAAGCTGGTGTTATTAACGTTATGCCTGATCCTGTTGGTTCAAATGGTTTATTGCTAAGAAAAAACTATAGTGCGAAACTTGTATTTGATCAGCAGGAAACCAGATATTCTACTGATAGAAAGGTTTGGATCATAGCTGAACCGTTGGTTAAAACCAAAAGTCCCTATGAGAAATTAAAGGTTGAGATTGATATAGGGAAAGTGTTGTTTGGTGGCAGTAATGTGGAAGACCCATTTGTTTCCAACGAGTCTGTCAGACTAATCACAGCAATCTCTGCAAAAAGTTCACATTATATGCGTAGTTTCAATGTTATTGCTCCTGTCGGTATTCCAGTTGATAGTTCAGAGGATTTGGGATACATCACCTTGCCTTCTATGGGAAGGGTTAAGGGAGGAACCTATAAATTGAATAAATACATATACGGTATTGATGGCTGGAAAGAAAGATGGTTTTTCTATCTGAGTAATATGCTGGAAGCTGATCTACATTTTAAGAGCTCTAGTAAGAGCTCTGGTGTTTTTCACAAATTAATGGTTGATAATGAATCAGGTGGTGCTAAAGCTTCTAAACAGTTATTGGCCTTCGAGTACCCTGATAAACTGTTGATATCAACTGATAATTATGAACAACTGCTTAGCACCATTTATAAATTTCCGGTTACTAGTACAGCCCTTTCTATTCCTTCTGAATTCAAAGGATTTGAATTCAGGTTTGAAGCAAATGGGGATATTATTTTACATCAAAGGAAAACTGTTCTCTCAATCTGTGAGACTTACGGTAAAGGAAGACTGACTCCTGTTTATTCGCCTTACGATAGATACTTTTCTGCTATTGAACAGAACGATCGCTTCTTGATTTCAGGATCTTTGGGCTACTTTTCCTATGACAATGTGCTTCGAGAGCTGATAGATGTTGCTACTAAAACTAGACCTGATGTTTTTAGTATAGTAAGAACATTGATAAATTCACGATCGGAAATGTATGGTAATGGCTCAAAGGAAGTTTCGCACTGTCATGAAATGGCAATGAAAAGATTATTGAATTATTTATCCTATACGAGAAATTTCGCATTGGTGTATCGGCACAGTAATGATGAAGATGACGAAATGGAGGAGGTAGATGGACAATTATCATCTGATCGACTTTGCACCTTGTCAACTGTATCGGACACGCTGCAAGGACTAGCATTTCTGTTTAATCAGCCTGTGACTGATAACTGGGAATTTTCGAGTGTAATAAATTATGGTGGAGCGATTGTTCAGTGGAGCATTCTTCAGTTGGGCTCGGACGTTGGATTCTCTGAGAAAGCAGCCGTTGTGTGTGAAAAGGAAAGTAGAAATATCACTGAATGGTTAAACGAAATGACTGTAGAAAGTAATAGGATCAAGCAAGTCAACTGGAAAATCCCAGCAGAACAATTTGAGTCAATCAGTTCAATGTCTGGTGCTTTGAATGAGAGTATCATTTCTACRATTGAATTATCGTCGGAGAACATTTGGTCTCCTGAGATCATTGTTAAATCAGTTAAAACGCCATATTTGGCAAAGTTGAGAAGTTCTTTAGGACTTTTCGAATGTGGTAGCTCATAAGACTAGCTATACATTGGATTTCATTGGGTTTTATAGAGAGATATGGAGTTATATAGGTTATAATCTGCAAATAATAATTAATCAATAATAAGTTGTTATACATCAGTTCTTTGATGCAGTTAGAGAAATTTCGGAAATGATGTGAAGGCTGCTGATAGAGATTTTTTAATGATTATATAATCATATATTTTCTTACCTTGCGRGTGAGTTATAACACTCAACTGTAGGATTATTATACTATATAAAATACCAATCAACTTGATATTATTTTCTGTTTAGATCTCTTTATATCTCGTTTAATTGCAATTGAGTTCCTAGTAAAATATGGATAGTATTCTGTCCATCTGTTCTCATTATCGTTCATTTCCTTTTTGATCGGTACATCCTCAACAACATTGTATCTCGCTTCAGAAGCCTCTGTAAAGCTTCATTTGACCGACTCCATACAAATAAAAAATTTTCTATATTGTTTGATAAAAGCAGCCATAAGATAATATTTATTAAGCAAGATAACTAATCAGTGAAATGGTAAGCATCGAAGAGAAATATGGTTATTGAATGGGAGAAAGAGAGATATGCCTGATAACATACATGAGGTATTGCATCAATATTGATAATCTTATCTAGAATATATCTGCAGATATACACACTCAGAGACATAGACAGATTTGTATTCTATCACAAATACTATATACAAATCACAATGGGATTGGCAGGAGCTAAGAAATCTACTAGAATAGCAGCAGACCCAAGAAATACACATTGGTCAAATGATACATCACGCTTTGGTCATCAACATCTAGCCAAACTTGGATGGAAACCCGGTTCTGGTATAGGTAGAAAAGGTCAAGGAAATACTGTCCATGTGAAGGTCGCTATTAAAGATGATATGTTCGGATTAGGTGCTCAAACAGCTAGAGAAAAGAAGAAAGGAAGTGGTGATTTTGGAGATGAAAGTGTGGGTCTGGATGTGTTCCAAAAGATTTTAGGTAGATTAAATGGACAATCAGAACAAATAGAAAAAGCGTTAGAAAGCAAACGAGTAGAGCTCATTGAAGGTAAATGGGGAATGACATTTGTCAAAGGTGAAGTGCTGAAAGCAACTTGGGATGCAGAAAGTCAAACCGTGAAACGGAAACGAGATGATGAAAGCGAATCTGATGCTAGTGAAGATGAAAAAGAGGTAGCAGATAAAAGGAGTAAGAGAGAGAAGAAGAAGAGCAAGAAGGAAAGGAAAGAAAAGAAATCAAGGAAATCAAAGAAATCAAAGAAAGGAGATAAACGGAAGAATGGTGATGAAAGTCAGAGTGAAAAAGCAAAGAATGAAATAATATCAGATGTCCAGTCTTCCTCAATATCTCCTTCACGATCACAATCACCAGTCCCTCCTGTTGCCGCAAGATTAGCTGTGCGGTCGAAATGGATTGCACAGAAACGAGCAGCAACAATAGATGCAAAGAGTTTGAATGAGATTTTCATGATTAAATGAGAAGGGTGGGCATTTTATAGCAGTAATGAGTAGTCTGTGATATAATGGAAATAGGATAAAGGAAACAATTTTGCATTGGGTTGAGACAAATTTATGATGAATTAGGAGTTTTGATATTCTTAATGTATTTAGAGGTTTACAAAGAATACAATGCGTAGTTTTAGTAGTAAAACAGATTTCGTATGATACAGTCTCCACTGTTTGACCAAGTGGAGTTTATTTATTCATTTATTTTGAATTTTTATCTAATTTACCAACAAAAAATAACACCAAAAAGATAAAACTTTTTCTTACTTTTCAGTTTAAAGGAACAGAACACCAGCAGTTCCTACAAACAAAGTTGAGAAGAAAGAGAAAGCCAGGATGTTCCATAACCGAACATCGACAGTACCTGCAAGATCTTCACTTTCATCGCTAGAACCAGAAGTGGATGATTCTCCTGAGCTGGAAAATGATGATCTGTCGCCGCTTCCAGTGCTAGATCCCGAACTGACAGTTGCCATTTCTCTCGCTAAACCAGTAGCTCTGGCGACAGAGATTCCACTGATGGTGCCGGTACCACTTTCACCAGCTTCAGACAACCAAGAAGAACAAGAAGATTCAACATCTTGAGCATTAACAATTTGTGCAGCGCCATCAAAGTCACAAGCAGAACTTCTTCTGTTGTTTTCTTGGTAGTATAAATTCATGACAAAAGAAAGCCTTTCTTTAGGGGAACATGGAGAAAAGGCACCATATTCACCAGTGGTACCATTGCCAGAAATGCCATCGCAAGAGATTTCACCGCAAATGTATTGGTAATATTCTTCATAATCTTCTTCTTCAACATCATCGCTGACAACGCATTCAAGAGAACCATACATACAATCACAGACATCAACATTTGGAGGAGGAGGCAAATCGGTAGAAGCTTTCCAGAATTCCAAAGTGGATGCAGGACAAGAAATGTCAGATGTGCTAGGAGTATAGTCATCTAAGGCAACACCAGTAGGGTTGACGGTTGCCATTTGAGAAGAGAGGTATCCATAGTCGGCAAGAGTAGAGACTTCTCCATCAGGTAAAATGGTTACAATGCCATAGTTGTTTTCCTCCTCGAAATACATATAAACAATACCACCAGACCAAACATCGGTCATATTATCAGAGAACAAGACTGGGACATCAAGGAATTCTCTTGGTTGGACTTCGTTACAACCATACTCAGAAAAGAAAAGAGGAACATCAAAAACACTGAATTCTTCCGTTCTATCGGCATAGCCAGATTCTTGAAAGGTAGAATCACCGCACCATTCGTACATGTTGATACCATATATATCAGACTTGACCGATTCGTCACCACATAAGAAGTATTCGGCAAGGTATTGTCTGGTATCGGCATCATCATTAGTGGAATAACCAACGGGGATATCTCTATAGCCCTGTTGCTTGATGTAAGCTTTGCTGTCACGGACGGCGGCCTTGACGAATGGTGATGCATCAGTGTTTGATGCATTGTTAGTTACTTCGTTACCAGCAAAGAAACCTAAAACAGAAGGATATTCAGCCAAAATGTCAATCACAGATGCATAACGATCAAATAAAGTCAAATCCCAGTTAGGTTGATCTCTATTTATGGAATAACCGGGTTCAGATAAATCAGCTACAATGTAAATACCGGCATCAGCAAACATTTCAATACATTCAGTATGATCCTTGGATGTATCAATGGCGTAAACTCTCAATAAATTGGTTCTCAAGTTAATGAGATATGGCAAATCTCTTTTACAAGTTTCAGGATCTGCTAAAGGATCGTTTATAGTAACTGAACCATCCCCAGTAGCATTGGCGGTATCTTGTTGATATGCCATACCTCTGACGAAGAATTGACTACCATTGTTAGAGTAGAAGAATTTAGATCCCACAACCTCGATAGTTGGGAAACTTCCATCTTGGCTTTGAGCTGAGGTGAGCTTTGCAAGCCCAGCTAAGCATAAACCTACAGTAGACAAGGAGAATCTCATTGTTTTGGTGGGGTGGCTAGTATGAAATTAGAGATCAATTGAGAGCAAATCAAGGAGATACCTTAGAGTATTCTACTTGATTCTAGTTGATCAGCGAGGACGTAAGAGAAAGGTGAGAAGAAGAAAAGAACTAGCAGCGATGAAAAGAATGAAGAAGTGGAAGGATGGAAGTATTTGTTTAGTGAAATTACCACTCATTTTGTTTCCCTTGGAATCACCAGAAAGGCCAGAGAGCCAAGCAACAATACAAACACAAACACGAATCACACGAAAAAAAAAATGCCAGAAAACTCTATATTTTAAGGTGGGTAAATAGAGTTTGAGTTATCGACCACAGTTTGAAGGGACTTGAAACTTATTTAGAGTGTAATAGAGCTTTTTCAACGAGCACTGCCTGGTAAGGTTGCGATTGCTTTAAAAAGAGAATATTGTGAGGGGCCTGAATGTAGCATATTATAGAAACTTGTTCAAGTGAATCAGTTTTATGGGGAAAGCATTTTATAATGAAGTCTCAGATGCCACAAGCAGACATTTCCCAAAATAGTGTTCAGAGCTGAACTTGATCTACGACTACCAGAGAAAACTACTATAACCAGCTGGGTTGCTTGAAGTATGAATGAGAATATTAAGCAAGATTAATGAGATATCAATTAGTATCCATGATTTGGTAAATCTTTTCATTCGTTTTGTTCCAAGTGGTGTATTTTCTTTGGCATTCTTGACATGAATGTATTTTTCTCTCATTTCTRAAACCAAGTTAACCTTAAACATGCAGGGCTCTTCAGGGTCCTTTAGTTTGAACGTTAGATCACAACTCAAATGTTCCATGCGACAAAGATAATGGATATGGAATTAGGATAAAATAATTATCATTATTATTGAATTGAGAAAAAGTCTGTTCAGTTAAAGCAAATGTAAGTGTTTGTAGACTGACTTGCATTCTATAAAAGACAATATAACTATCAGCAAACGAAATATAATACAGTTAAGTTAGATAGAATAGAAAAAAAGATCAACTGGTCATACCAAACAGAAARCAACACAACCGCTAATGGTAGATAGAAAATCTGTTACAATCATCTTTATTTAACGAAATCATTTTAAATGTTCATCATTATACACTTCAATGTTACCTACAATCTAACAGTGCCCTCAAAATCCATTTGAGGATGATGTTTCTTCGAAGGAACTTTGAATAGTATTCCCGATGGGTTTGACAGGTCTCTTGCATTCAAATGGGGTAATCACTAATTTCGCGTTCCGTCAATTGGTTTTGCTCAAATTTCTACATATATACCGCGTAATCTTATTTATTTGGAAACTACAAGGTCAATAAGTAGATATAACTCGTAAGATGCAATATATATAGAATGTCAAAGCAGTCTATTATTAGATCTTTCAAGGGAGAGCAATAATAACTCAGCAGACCACCGACAAGGAATGGATTTATCTGGAAGGTTAAGAAGTTAATTTAACACCTCGATTCTTAGACAAAATTCTGTTCTCTTTTTCTTCTGCTCTATCAAGTCTGTCTCATTCATATGATGAAAAAAATCCTTATTGAATTCTTCTGAACGAACAAATTATAGATTGTTGATTCAAATTCCCATTCATACTCTATCYTACCATAGCCTACTGACATAGCAAGTACTCTCCAAGTCAAGACTTGTCCTGTTTGTTTGATTAACTATTTATTTATTTCCCTTTCGTGGGTGTTTATTTATCACCAATTGTCCCAYGCCAAGATATAAATTACCCTCTACATGTTTTTATAGAAAATTTCAAAACTAAGTTTAATAAATATTCGAGGATTTAAAAGGTTTGAAAATAGTTATAACTTTGTTTTTATTTAGGATATTAGAATCTTCAATTTAATGATATCTTAAACCTTAAATAGTTCATATATAAACTTTATCCTTGATCATATCTTTCTATCTTTTTTTTAATTCGTCTTTACCTGCTCTTAAAAGTATAAAACAGCTTTAACCCCTATGAATATCAAGGGTTTAATCTATTACTTTTAATTGCTTCTATGCTGAAAAATTGACCTCTTAATAAGTGCTCCAGCCCAACTTCTACCATTCTTTTTACCTTATTCAACCTATCTACAATGCAGTATCATTTAATAATATTTATACTTATTTTATACACCTAATAATAACCAATTTAAACAAGAATAGCACCAATACTGGTGATCATGACAACAGATAAAAGTGAAACAAGTGCGACTTCAGTCATAAGAGATGCACCTTGAGCAGAGTACCTTCCAGCAGCTGCGTTATCTGAAGTTTCACTTGAATCTCCACCAGTTGTAGATTCAGAACCAGATGATGATGATCCAGTAGAATCAGAAGATGAGTCTCCAGTATTAGTAACAGAATCCTGACCAGTGATGGTACCGGCGATAGAAGCAGTTATAGTTCCAGTACCAACTGATCCTGCATCGTCCAAAGCAGCAGAACAAGCTGATAGAGTTGTAGCATCGTCATTAATAACAGCTGAACCACTGAAATCGCAAGAATCAGACTTCTTTCCGCTACTTACATAGTATAAATTCAAAACAAATGAAAGCTTTTCTTTTGGTGAGCAGAATGAGAATGAGCCATACTCACCAGTGGTACCATTAGCACTAATACCTGAGCAGTCGACTTCATTGCAGACGTAGCTGTATAAATCCTCATAATCATCTTCATCAACATCGTCGCTGACAACACAACCCAATGATAATTGCATACAGTTACATATGTTTTCATTAGGAGTTGGTGGTAAATCAGTAGAAGCCTTCCAGAATGCCAATGTTGATGCAGGGCATTCTAAATCAGCAGCAGTAGGAGTATAATCAGCTTCTTGAACAATTGTTGGACTGATTGATGCAATTTCACTGCTGAGATAACCAAAGTCTTCTAATGTAGAAACAGAATCACCATCGACAGAAACAAGTCCATAGTTATTAGCTTCTTCGTAATACATATAGACAATACCACCAGACCAAATATCATCCATGTCAGATCCATACAAGGCTTGAACCTCAGTGAACTTTCTTGGCTGAACTTCATTGCAACCGTATTCTGAGAAGAATAAAGGAATGCTTAAGTTCTTCAATTCTTCAGTTCTATCTGCGTAACCGGATTTTTCAAAAGTGGAATCACCACACCATTCATACATATTGATACCATAGAAATCGGCTTTTTCATCGTCACTACCGCAAGCAAAATAATCAGCAATAGCAACTCTAGTATCGGCATCATCATTAGTGGAATAACCAACGGGGATTTCTCTATAACCTTTATCTTTAATATATGCTTTTGAATCTCTTAAGGCAGCTTTAACAAAAGCAGAAGCATCAGTATTGGTGGAATTGTTAGTTACCTCATTACCAGCAAAGAAACCTAGGACGGAAGTATAATTTTGTAGAGAGTCAATAACACTTGTGTATCTATTGTATAAGTCAACTGTCCAAGCAGGGCTATCACGATTGATTGACAGATCAGGTTCAGATAAATCAGCAATGATGTAAATGCCTGCATCAGCGAACATATTGATACATTCACTATGGTCATTATCAGGATTGATAGCATAAACACGAATGACATTGGTTTGCAAATCCATCAAATACGGTAAATCTCTTTCACAAGCTGATCCATCGGCTAAAGGATCACTGTATGAATCACCTTCGGTCAAATTTGCTGTGTCTGCTTGATAGGCAATACCTTTAATATAGAATTGAGAACCATTGTTCGAGTAGAAGAATTTATTACCTTTGATTTCAATTGCAGGAGTTTCAGCATCAGCTCCAATTGCAACCTGGCACAAAGCTGCTAAACAAACAGCTAAGATCAATGACAATTTATCGATCATTTTGTCTTGATGATTAGTTGATAATACTGCTGATAATGGGTATCCTATTCCCTTTTTCCATATAACAAATAATCAACCAGTTGCCAAGAAAAATAAGCAATATGAAATTTGAAAATTGATCAGATTTAGTATTTGCCAAGATGTAGTTGATGTATGAAAATAACAAGAAAGGTTCTCTTAAAAGGATACTCAACTGGTTTTATTTACTGAAAAGGAGACAAACATTCATGTCCTCGCCTATGTTTTGATCGAAGCTTGGTTAAATTATTATTGATAAACCGACTCTGTTACTACATTTGGTTATTTTCCAACGCCCGGCAGCAGCGAAAATGGAAGTTAAATAATAATCACGTCTACTTAAAATCAATTGTAAGATGTTTTTATGTTGTTTCGAGATGAATTTGGCAGTGCTGGAGCTGTTGTAGAGGGCCTGCTAGGAACGAGAGTCTGATATGGCAGTGAAATATGAACGAATGGACCGACTTATTGTTTATTATGGTAATGAATGGAATGGAATAATAATTGAGAGCGTTTTCATCATTGAATAAGTGGGAAAAAAGTCTGATCGGTCGTTCAGAGATCATTTGGTTAAACCGCTACTATTACTTACTAGTTGATGCGTGTCTACAACGTTAGAACAAAAATACTTACTATCCACAGACGTGTTTCTCTCTATCCAAAGCTAAATCCGTATTTCCACTGCTAAACAGGCATTTGATCACCATCCCCTCAAACAATGCGCTTCTTTTATTTAACAGTTCCCTTGAATTATTCACTGTTTGGCTCCTCCGGAAGCAAACTGAGTTGAATACCAAGCTTTTCTTAAGCATGCTAAGGTTCAGGAAAATAAATTACATAATATCACTCTAAGAATCTCCCAATCAATGAAAGAGGGTCTGGATAGACTCTACTTCCATGTAATCATTTATCTCACTCAGGACAGTTGTAAACCTAATCATCAAAACGTCGTTCTATACGCGTTAAATATCTAAAAATAGATATCGACGTTTCCKCTGCATGTCTGCAGTTGTCAGAGTAACATTTTGAGATTTACCTTATTCAGTACTGTTTTGTTTGTTCCACCCAGCAACGTCGATGCGGAAAAGTTTGTGGTTGGTGTGGAATGGAATTTGGTGTATAGCGTGTTGGGTGGGGGTGGGGATGGAGATAGAGACATTGCCCAGTTGAGGGGGTAGACATAGAAGGATGAAGAGTGAGAAACGGTGGTTTTTAGGGAATTTGGAGGATTGTAAGGATATCGATGAGATTATAAAGGGCTTTGTTTCGTACGTTTAGTAAATAGTCTGTGGCTATTTTTAGTTTAGTTTTCACTACCAAGTGGATGATGAGAAGCCTTGTATTAAGTCGCTCATGAAACACACGTAGAAGTTAGCGTGGCCGTGAAAGATGAATTTATGATTATGTGATCTGTAATTTTGGAAAGACTGTAAGAGAGTTGAAATGAATGGTACGAGAGTGTTTTATGGGCAGAAAAGTATGATTCTTAGTAATAGAGTGGAACAAAATAGTTCAATTCTGCATTTTGTAGTTAACGGTTGTAATTTTATAAATTTAGCGGCAACTGAGTTAACAGGCTGGAGAATGCTCAACTGCTCCTCTGATCCTCGTTATAAATAAGTAGATTTTGGAAACGATAACAATCCCATCAGTACATCCGAGTTCTCCGGTTTCATCAAAACCTGATTGAGCACTTTTTTGCCCATTCACTCTTTTGATTGCCACTCACGCTCAACAATTCAAACCATTGAGTTGCGCCCAAAGCCACATTTATATCACTAACTTTGATATTCAACGTTGACTCGTTCAATCAGTTGGATGAACAATTCGATCAGAGGAAAGTAACTCTTATTATATATGGTTACGTAATCTGTTTATATAGAGGTATCTTTATGATTATGTCATCATGAAGTAAGCTCTAAACTCGGTTGAAGTGCACGTTTAACTATCACCATTTAAAAGCCCATTAGTAGTCTATTCACAGCTTTTCAGCACCTCAACTTTCCATTACCTACAAACTATCGTCGCCATCATATTCACTAGTAACTTCCTAGCTTCTTCCGTCTCGATAAAAATTACCACTTTCTACGTGCATACTCTCCTCATGCTACTTCTCTCTACTCCTGTTTACATCACAACCTAAGTCTACATCATACCGCTAATATCAAATCAATTCACAATTCAACATTATACCAAGATAACAAACAAATACTAATAATATCATTGACAGGCAAATCATGTAAAAGCGCTGTAATTACAACACTAGAAACCAAATGAAAGCAATGAATAAGAAAACCACTTACATATCCTTTTTCACTTCATAAAATCACCTGCCAAAAACTAAAATAGAAATATAAAATAAGTAAAATATACCAGTACTAATAATAAGAAAACATTTTCCACCCTCCATCCTTCAAAGTAATAATCTATTCACAATGACAATATTCTACTTCTTATTATTCTTCTTCATCTTCTCCTACTTCACCTTAAACTTCACATAGACTATTTGTATAAGCATTGCAAGCTCCTTACTAATACAATCATGATCTAGCTCCAGCGCCAACTTCTATTATAATTCCTTCATTACAAACAATCACTTTAATAATGAATAGTAGACCAGGTAACTGCTGAAGGTGTTCCTGACAGAATATATGAAGGAGCATTTGGTCCAGTATCATTATTATTCAATCCAATCGGTTGGAATAATCCGTCAGCAAACGTCGGCAAGTCGTCAACAAACTTAGTGCCAATGTTCTTACCAGCAACAGCTGGTCCAGCAATCATTCCAACGAAAATAGCCATAATAACGAAGTACAAAGTAGAGTACTTTCTAATCATACGTTTTCTTAGCTTATTCTGCTTGATGGAGAAGATGGGAGGTCTGATTTGTCGTGATGGTTTCAACCAGAACAACATCATAGAATGGAACTTATCAACATAAGGAATAAGAACAAATGGGGTTTGAACAAATAAGATCCAATGGGCCAAGAAGAAATCTCCTGCAAAGTAACTCATTTCAATGATCTTACATAAGTATTCTCTTCCTGGTTGGGTGATATTCATCCATCCCATACCACTGCCGTACCACTTACCACTCCAGAATGCTCTGTTAGCATGGTCATGCTTGAATTCACGAGTTAAACAGCAAACAATGAGGATGTTGAAAAATGCTCTTTGACAGCAGATAGATGCAATGAGACCCAATAGAGCAGAGGTGAAGTTCCAACTCTGGAAGTACCACATGACTTCAAAAAACACAACGTGGACAATAACTGCAACACCATGAGCAATACCAGCCATAACAGAGGCTGTTTGTTTACAGCAGAGACCTAATAAAGGTCCAGCGCAGCAGGCAATACCCATGAGCAAACCACAGCAGCCGGCGTTGATGACAATAGGTCCTAAAGTGCAGATGATCAATCTTAAGCATGAGTTAGAGGGGATAGTCTCATCGGGATTCACACCGTTTTGAGAGTTGATGAAGGTATAAGCAATGAAACAAGCCCCTGCGGTCACACAAGCTAAAAGGATCTCCGTGAAGAAAACATTAGTGAAATGTGCTCTGGTAGAGTCTCCAATAGCCTTTTCAGATTCCTCACCAAGAGTCTTTCGTTTGAAACCAGTCATACGGGTTCTAGCAATTCGAACATATCCAATCCAAGAGTTTTTGTGCCATTTGGAATTACCCCTAGACAACCAACGGATGAAATCACGATAATCAATGAAGAAATCCTTGATGGCAAACTGGTGAGGATTGAAGATAAATGGTGACATACACATGGCAACAATAGATACCCAGAACCAGAGTAAAGCAGCTTGCCACATGGCAATTGTGCAAAATAGCAAGAACAAACACGTCCGGGCACCCAAATATATAGAAGTGGTAGCAAATCTCGAATACAACACAGAGAAAGGAATTCTTGCGGTAGCAAAACCTCTACCGGTGGATATATAACGAGCTCCACCAACAGACATATCACTCATTAAAGAAGAACCATATATTTGACAGACAAACACTTCAAACAATGGTGATAATGAAACAAAATGATGTAAAAATCTGCTGGCTGCTTTCCAAATACCTCTTTCAGTTAATTCCTGTACAACCAAAGGCAAGAATGAGATAAAGAAGACAATGAAAATAGATAGAATGAATCTTTGGACCCAATCAAGAACTGGTTGAAGATTGTAACAACCACGAGGTACTTGAGGATCGGTGATAGGTTTGTTTCGATTGTATAAGCAAATGATAGATTGAGAAGCCAATGCACCAAGATTAACAATAGTAAGCATAAACAATTGGACAGACAACATAATAAACAAGTTATTGATGTGGAATCCAGGATGGGCATAATAAAACGATAAGAATCGATCTAAAGGCAGTTGAGTACCCAAATAATAGTATTCACGAGAAAGCATTTGTTCACCCATACCAGCACCGATTTTGGTAGTGAAATTCAAAATAGAACCGAACCCCAAATCTCTACCTTTACCACATTGGAAATAATCGCAGTGCTTGATTCTTCCACCACGGATTAAGGCATTGATACCAGCGTAGATATCTTCGTTAAGATGTAAACCTTTCTGAGCTTTGGAAATACCACCACGAGTTGTCATGAAAATAGAATTAAGGAAATCGGGATGTCCGTAATGCAATTTACCGCCAATGGTAGCCAATGTACGGGAAAACAACGTACCGAATGTTTGTTCTTTACCTGCGGCAACATCACCAAGTACACCAATGTTCTCACTGAAGATGTATTCTCTAGCACCAACAATAGCAACAGGATTAGCATTTTGAGTGCGAACTCCGGGAACATATGGTGATACATTATCGACTTCAAGTTCTTCAAATTCAGCAAGAATAGATCTGATCTTCAAGCATTCTTCTAGATAGTTGTCTTGATTGGCATCAATCACTTGGATATATTCACCTCTATGGAAAATCAAAGCGTGGTTTTGGTTATCTGATTTACCATCACCAAGAATAGGATTACCAGATAGTTGGACTCTGTATTTAGGTCTTCTTCTTCCATTTTCCATGATTTCGCAATAACCATCAATCAAAGAGGAGTAAATTCTAGGTTCTTCACCTTCGTTCAAAGGAGGTTCCTCATCCAAGAAGGCAATTTGCAAGTCCGGATAAGCACGTAACAAGAACTCTGCGTTTTCCATTTCRTCGGGGCGGAATTTGGCTAATCTTTGCATAGAAACAAGCAATTTGAATTTCCTTCTGGCCATTCTTTCGAGTTCTCGTTCTAATTTATCGGTATTACCATTGAACAATTGGACAATTTCAGGATTTTCGACTCTATAAAGTAACTTGATAGCTCGGGAGTAGTTCATGAACCCAGAAATGGTTCTATAAAGAGTTTGGGATCTCAATGAAGCCCAGATTCTAGTTCTTAAAGTATATTCAGGAGCAGCAGATTTGAAACCAATACAGTAGAAAGGCAAGTCATCAATTCTGTTTTTCAATGTTTCGTCTTCCTTTTCTAAAGTGTCAGAAGAGTCTTGATATCCAGATGATTCTTCAGCCAAAATCTTGGTATCCTTAACAAAGCAATCCCATTCAACAGGATGCAATTGTTTGAGGTACTCCAACAAGGTCACTCTAGAGAATTGATCGTCTTCACGGATGATTTCTCTTAATGAAAGCAAGATCTTTTCGGAATAATGAGGTACCAAGACAGTGAATGTAGGCATGTTATCAACAGGAACAGGTTCAGGAATAGGTGTTGATAATGATTGAGCAAAGAAAGAAATACGACGTTCAGCTTCAGAGTTCGGAGGGAAGAATTCAGCTGCAAATGAGTGATCGTCTTGGGAGACAAAGAATGTAGGAGCCCTCAAAGTTCTTCTTCCTTCAACTTCAGATGGAACTTGATGATACAATAGCTTTTGGACGTGATCTATAGCCAATAAATGTTCTCTGTACATCGAAATGATAATGGCGTTCCAGACTTGAGATATAAGAACCTTTGGTTTATATTTGATCTCCATATCGGTTGTAGCAAGCACTTTGGAGTATATTCTCTTAGGCAACCTAGTAAAGATATTCTTCCAAGGTGTCAAGATAGAAATACCCAAGGAGAATGACAACCCAACAGAGAAAATACAGTTACAGATAATATACCAAAGATAAGTATCCAAGAAGAAAAGAATCAAATCGGTAGCATACATCAATCCCAATACGATTCTTGCTTGTTGCCGACATAACGTTTGACCAAACCATTGTTCACCGATACATCTAGACATTGTCATCACAGACAAGTTTCTAATAGGATCTCTTAGGGATAAGATCAAAAAGAAATAGGATTCAGCGAACTTGGCAACGAAAACGCATAACCAGAGTATATAGGACATGGCCATATTTCTACCTTTCAAACGAGGATAAGAAGCAGTGAATGTTTGCGAGGCATGATATCTTCTTGTCTTCTTGTTGAGGTAAGATCCAAAGAGACCTCCTAATGGCATTACCGAGAAGAAAACATAYGTGGCAAGAGAGATAAAGAACTGGATAATACCAATGATCAAACCTACTTTGGAGTAAGCATTCAGAGGAATGAAACCAAAAATATATACTGAAGGAGCAAAGTTGACCGCGAAGATAATAAGCAAAAACATGAGTCTTCTGGTCAAATGTTGAGCACCAGCCCAGTTTCTAGGAACAAAAGCCCATTCAGCGAGAGTGGCAGTAATTTGAATTAATGTGGCCACTGCACCACCAAGGCCTGCGGCTGACCATCTAAACTGTGGAGGAGGTTGATTATTCAAGGTTTGAATGTATCCTTTAGTATAAAGAGTAGGAGAATTATATGCACAATAGTACCAGTACATAGTAAAATGAATAACCCAGATACGGTTGAAGTTGGTGGCCAAATGGAACCATGAACGAGTTTCTTTATATGTTTTAAAGAAAACGTCATTCCATTCGACTTCTCCAAGACGTAAATAACGTTCTTCCTGTGGGATGTCAACCAAACGGCTGCCATCTTCAAAGATAATACGTTCGATACCTTCAGGATACCAAAACAATTGATTGATATCATCGTAGCCAATGACTTTATTATGATCCCTTTCACGCTTGACAAATCTTCCTTCAACTACTTCATAAGATTGAGCACGAATGTATCTGTACAAAGGCGTAATAATTCTATTCAAGAAGTCGAACTCAGGTACAGGTTCTTGTGTGTTCTGGCACAATGGAGAATTGTAGTAATCTTCAGCACACTTGAAGATGAAACATAAGCATTCAGGCATAAATCTAGTTTGATTGGCTTCACCCCACATTAAAAGATACAACGCAACTTGTCTAGCTCGATCATGAGGAGACATTTTGCTCATGCGAACTTTCCAACGGTATTCTGCTGCTTCTAAAGAGTTATCACCTTCTAGGTCTTCTAAAGATGGTTCTGGAACTTCTCCATCCTCAGTTTTCCTTGCTTTCTTTGACTTCTTTCTTGCTTTACGTGTTTTCCTATTGGTTTTGCCTAATGTCATATTGCGGAACCCAACTTCGTCGTCGAGATCCAACTGGGCTGCAAAATACCATTTTTTGTAGTTGGCATTATCACCACCAATATAATCTGCATGTAAAGAAAGTAAGGCTTGGTTAGGAGACATTCTTGACCCTCTGGAGTCTAATTGACACATGAAATGATCAAACATGTTTCTCATAGAATCTCTTTGGAAACCGAACTTGTTGGTCAAATCAATGAAAATGTCTTCAATCTCTTCTTTGGAAATAGGTACTTGGTTATCAGAACTCCAGGCAGGATACGGTTCTCTAAACCTTTGTCCCTCAATACCAGATGTATAATCTAACCCATATATCGGCGTTGAAGCTCCAGAAGGCTGGTGATGAGGATCTTCGTAGGAAATACCTGAGCCAGCAAAGCTGTCTGATCTAGCAGGACCGTAGTAACCGCCTTGGCCCCCATTGTTCATTCTACCATCTTGAGGCATTGTGAAGTCTGAACCATAACCATCACCATCAGATTGATAATGGCTATATTCTGGATCAGCCGAGTTTGCTACGTATGCATCATCGTAGCCATCGTATTGGTTGCGATAGTTATAGTACGCGTCTTCTTGGCCGGGACCGGGTGGGGGATAATATTGGCCTTGAGGGCCAGCGCCTAGTTGGCCCTGAGGATACTGTTGGTAATTTTGGTAGTTACCATCATCATAAGGACCCTCAGTACCTTCTGGACCATCTGGACCTCCAGCATATTGGTTTTCGTAAGGGTTGCGATACCCGTCGTCATGGTAAGACATTGCGGATTATGAGTCTAGAAAGATTATGTTAGTTATTGTTGAATAATGAAACAGTAGTAATATGATAGAAGTATTGTTAAAGAACATCAATGTGAGGATGAGGAAGATGAAAAAAGGAAAGGATCAACGGTATAATTCAAGAAAACAAAGAAAACCACAGATGAAATCAATAATAGTAATGCAACAAGGTGTTAAATAACAAATCAAATAGAAATGTACCTTCTGTTTCCCTTCGATCTTCTATGATTCTATTGTCTATGCTGTTGTTTTGCTGAATTGACTAAAGACAGAACGTAAAAGATGTAAAAGCTGCAGTAAACAAGACAAGCAGGAGGTGAAAACAATCAGTGATGCACACACTTGACCAGTACTGTATTCAGAATAATGATAATTCTGTTGATTTCCACGACAATTTTTCTTCCAGGCTTAAGGAAAAAATCACGTCTGTCAACTCTGGCTGTTTCCTCTTGATCTAGTTGATCCTCGTACTATCTTGTATCAAACGAGTGAAAGCAATAAATAGTACTGCAGTATGATAGCGATAGATACATAAATCAATGACCTGATCAATACAAACCACAGTCCAACTGATAAATGAATTACAAATCAAAGAAGAACTACTAACAAATGAACTGCAAGGTCTCCAATCAGCAAATAACTAAAAGGATAATCTTGTAAATTCGGTTCTTGATGRATTCATAAATAAGAGAATTTTTTTAATCCATTCAACTAGAAGCATTGGTTGGTTCAGGTTTTGAAGAGAAACACGAAGCAAATGGGAAGAAAGTTGAAAAAATACTGTCGTTGGACGAATTGGCGTTTGAGGTGTTCGGTACAAAAGAAAATGGGTGTTGCGCTACTTTTTGTTGATGTGGTGTACTGAATGATAATATGGTTGCGTCAAACACAAACATAGGGTCGGTTTGACTTCTTTGAAAGGGGTCTGAGAATCACAAAATGCTGAGGTCAGTGGTTAGAGTTAAAGTTCCTGTGTCAAGAAGAAGTAACTGACAAGGATCAAAATGGTTCCTAGAAGAATTCACAGTTGAGAGAAAAGGTGGCTGAATGGTGATATTCAAGTTGTAATTCACTGATTGTTGATTGTAGTGTGTATACTATGTGTTGGGGAAGAAGTTCATTATCCCTTGAAGGAGGTTCTGTTTGAGAGTATTGCTGAATTAAAGATTTCCAGTAGGAGATAAAATCCGATTTTTTGGAAATTCTCTTAATTAAGGTTTGGATTTTGTTTTGTAAGATCGTCAATTGATGAAAGTTTAATTGATAATTTTCAAAAGTATTCTGTACGATTCCTGTGTGTTTCTGCGATCTTATGCGATATTGAGCAACAAGTATTTTTGAGCTTAGACAACAGGGAGCATGAAGATGATGGGACTGATGATAAAGATAATAACTAAAAAAATGTCAAAAAAAAAAATTAAAAATCAAAAATTAAAAAAGCTGAAAAAAGAAAATAGGTATATTATCTGTAGAGTGTTCGAAAATGAGACTTCGTAACGAGATCATGCAGTTTGAGTTTTGAAAAGAGCGTGGTAAACGTTTCAGAGGAGTCTGATTCTGAACAGAAAAGTTGATTCATCTAGAACGTAGATAGGAATATCAATAGAAGTACTGATATAAAGTACTCAATTGTGGTTGAAGCTCGGAATAAAAAGGATTCTTGCAACGATAATTGAACGAAAGAGCTTTTTTTAAAAGCATGAGTAAATAGCATCTATTAATTGTGACTACCAAAGAACAATACTTACTTGGTAACTTAATCACACAATTGTCCACTGATTTGATACAGTGAACTACATCTAGTGTATTGATAAACTGTAGCGACAAACAATAGTTTTAGTTGACCCAAATACCACTCTCTTGTATGTAGATAATGAGGTATATATACTCTTGTTCAATCAAGAATGCAGGTGTATGTAGTTAGACACCACCTTCAGTTACTTGCATATGGCTTTATGAAGTACAAACATATAAAGGCTAATGAGTCTTTGTCCAAATAATAAATTGAAGTTTTATTAAACACTATGACAATAGAAGTAGGGAAGAAAGACAAAAATATATTGACTCGGCGCAAGTGAAATTATAATAGCTCCTTACATGTCGAAACTAACCTACATACTCAATTACATCAAGCAACTTAGCGACGACTTGCAAATAGAACAAATATATATAGTTCAAAAGCACAAGTGGGCATAACCCCATATAAAAACACCTCATTTTGAAACTCTTGGAGTAGCCGACAAATCGACAACAATAGAACAATATCATATAGTGTCTCCGGGTCTATGGCACATTGTTTCCTTATGCTATCGTCTGCAAATAAGCTTGTTGACTCGATCAGAGAATTAGAATTCTACGACATAATTATACTCTCTATCTTCAGTTTCTGTCTATTCTAAAGCAGTGTTAAGAAGTCTTTTACTATCATATCAAATACTGTTATGTACAACACACTTTAAACCACTTTCTTRTTACTAAAGTCCACTGAAATATATAAATACTAGCCTGAACATCTTATCCAACAATATGCTTCAAGTTTTTTGCCTCTGCTCACTTCAACTAAATCTGAATCTTGTCCTTGTCGAACATCAATTATCTCTTCCTATTGTTTGTTCTCAATTCAATTCAAAAGGAGGTTTCATCCATTGTCTTTTTTGTTCCTGATTCATATATTGTCTGTTTAATTAGGAATAAATCATTCCTTTTCTGTTTTTTTTTTTACTGAAGTTTAGAAGGTAAGCACAATTCATAMTTACTCAAAAAAGGACATTTTCACTTGTTTGAAAGTCTATGATGCAATCTGATGAAGCTAAAGTAGTGCAATTTCATGTTTTTGGGCTTACAATCTTCCACAAGGTTACATTTGAATTGCMTATGTGGATCAGCTCAGCTTAAGGATTTAAAAGAAACATGTAGAGCGGTCGTATGTTAATCGAAAAAGTAAGGCAATGCTAAGTTGATTTAAGAGGAACTTGTAGTTTAAATTGTATAGTGTTTCAGGCGCAAAGATTAAGTAAGTTTCTTTACCTTGTAACTGGAAAAACCTTGAAAATGGGAAAAGGAAATTCTTCGTGATGAGCTTTTTTTAAATAAGCTAAGCTAAAAATAGATCAGCTTGATGAGATATTTAATAATAGACAAAATTCAAATATTATGGGAATGATTTATTGAAAGACCCTTACATGGAAAAATATGGTGAAACTCGAACAGGCTGAAACGAAAGGGTCTAACAGAACGTAAACCTTATTAAACCTTTTGTTCTTAATGATAGACTAAAAAATTCCGTGATAGAGGTAAAGAAGGAAGCTTGAAATGTTTTGTAGTGAAGTTAAAGGATAGTTAATGAACATCAAAACTGTTGATGCTATAGGCAATCTGGATTATGAAGAATTAATTGAGAAACTTGTAGATTGATAACATGGGCAGAAGAAAATGATTTTCACTATCAGAGCGAAAGATTTGTAAGGCAAATGGGATATGCATATTATGTGTACTTGTCTTGTATACACGTACGCAAGAAAGAGAAAAGAGAAAAAAGAAAAAAGAAAACGCGGTGTTTTTTTGTCTAGCACAACCAATCCAGAATAGGCGAGAGTATTATTGTAGACGTGCAATAAGATTAACGATTGATAGTAGAATAATTCAGACAGTTCTTATTATGAAGAACAGTTTCTTCGCAATGAATAAAATAGATTGTAGTATTACAACTAGAAAATTATGATGGATCATGGTGAATCAAATGGATTAAAGATTCTACATATATCCTTGTTGCGGTATTTTCCGTCATCTTTTTCTGAGCTTCAATTTATCAATACAAGTACGCTTCCAAACTATTCTAATAAATTGAAACACTTCTTCGTATCATAATTCCACAATAATTCTTTGATATCCATAAAGACATTCCCATTATTGCTAAACAAAAGTGTAGAAAGGCGGCACTAACATCTCACCACATCAAAATATGGTAACTTAAGTATACACAAGATAATAAGACGCGTTCGTTTATTGTGAGAGCCACACATACTGCCACACATTCTGGCAGGACAAACTCCTTCATAATTCGGGATTCGAGTATCATCTTATTTGAAAGGTAGTAAGTAGTCTGCAGTTCATTTCATTGTGTATACAGGATAAAATTAGACACCACAACAAAAAAAACGTAATTTCTATTATTTTCAATAAGTTTATCCGAAGAAGGTTCCTTCGGGATTCATTGCATAAGTTAATTTAGGAAATGCAGCTCGTATATGAGATTAGCTTAGACATCCCTTTCCAACTGCTTCAACTGGGTAATCTGTTTTTCATATCTACTATATACTGTTGATCTTATTTGGTGGTTATTCTCATAATTGATGTTCCATCTAACTCCAATAGTTCATCCAGATCAGATACTAATACTTTAAATATTATATTCTTCACTTTCATCTTGCTAAACATACTATTATGGTACTTGCTATCTCTAATCTAAACCCAGCAAGGCCGACAGGCATGTCAGACCATTGAATGCCAAAGATTGGAATTTTCCCCATTATCAAAGCAACCGGAATTTTAACAAGCCGCAGATACATATTCTAGTGGCTACCAGCGAAAGATGTTAAGAGAGAAATCGATTAAATCAGTGATTACATAATCTGATTTAGTTCGTGAATAAATAGTATAGTAGATTCTCATAGTATCTATTAGGTTTATTGCCTCTTGTTACACAACTAGATGTAAACATATGTTGTACCAATATCTGATTTGATTTATATTCAGTCTCAAGTCGTAGCTTTGGGCCCATTCGTCTGATACTATGCAATTCAAATCTATATATGAAAAAGAGTCTGTATAAGTTCAATCTGCTTGTTATTATATAGTGAAAATTGCTCCTATTCCAATATGATCTCGGGAATCCCCATAACAAACCCTCAAGGACTCTGTCCCATGTCCCATACGTGAACGTGAAAGTTTCTATTGGTTGGTTGATTCCTCAAGTAATTGAACAAAGGAGCCAGACTTATAATAGCAAGCACCATGAAGTATATCCCCCTTGCACATCAAAGTGGCCAATAAGTACATTCCATAACCCGCGGAAAAAAAAACATTGTGGCTACATAATTGGTAACTAGAATTAACAATTGATCCAACAAGACTATTTTACAACATGTTCAAAATGTCCGCTAAGAGATTTGTATCCACTTTAACTCCGGTATGTGTTCATGATTTGGGGAGACTGACTTGAACAATTGAGTGAAATTATCGATCAACTAATAGGAACATTTATCTAACTACAAAATATCAGGTTTCAACCAAGAATGCTCCTCCTGCTGCATTCAATGCTTATTCTCAAGCCATGAAGGTCAACAGTAAGTGTTACATATTTTCAAGCTTTTCATACTGAATATGAATCTAACAACCAGCAAGATTTGATCTATGTGTCTGGCCAAGTTCCTTACACTCCAGAGGGAATTAAAGTTGAAGGTGATTTCAAGGCTAAGACTAAGCAAGTCTTAGAGAATCTCAAGAACATTTTGGAAGCCAGTAACTCCTCCCTAAACCACGTTGTCAAGGTTAACGCTTTTTTGACTGATATGAGCAATTTCCCCGACTTCAACGCCGTTTACACTACATATTTTGATACTCACAAGCCTGCCAGATCTGCTGTTGCTGTCAAACAATTACCTTTRGATTCCGAAGTTGAAGTTGAAGTTATTGCTGTTGAAAAGGACTAAACATCCGGTTACAATTGATGCCCATGGTAGAAGTACCTACACATAACCGTAGTTGAATATGACGAAATAGTTAATTTTTTATACATTAGCACTGTTTGAAATTTCACAGTATGAACACACAGTAGAATGTAATATGATAATCCAATATTACTAAATTTTTGAATAAATAATGTAGTAAATCATTAACAAATATATGAGATAAGGAGAAGAAAACTGAATAAAAAAAGCCAAAATACTTGTCACGTGTGATTCACATGATATAACGCAGGTCTAAAGCCAAAGGGGATGTATACAATAGARACAAAAATTCCCAGTTCAGTAAATATTGTCACGGACATTTTGGTAAGAAAATGTGAGTTTGAAATTTTCATACGGTAATTCATACTCTGTGGTGGAAATCCGACAACCGACGCAACTTGTAGGATTGCTCACGGAATTGAGGTGTGTGCTGTAGTATATTCAACTTGATAGTTACACATTTAACTGTTTCATCAAGTGCCATATACTACTATCTAATCTAGTGTGTAGCTTTTAAACGAAATCAGTCTTGATAACGACCAGAATAGCATCAAATATATCAAAAATGGCTCAAAGAGTTACTTACAGAAGAAGAAATCCTTGTATGTTTTTAGAGAGAAAGAATAATGACGACTGATTGTGAGATTTATGTTGGGTGAGGAATGGTAGTGTAAAGTTGAAATGTGTGAAGCAAAATCGTCCAGTTTACTTATAATTGAGCAATATTAATCGATATTGCCAAATGACAAAGTATCAGAAAGAAGTGAGCAGAAATGAAAGCCGATTATGATCGTAAGAGATTGAGGGGCTGTAAATTGATAGATACCACGATTACCAGCAATCATGTTAGATTTTAACGAGAAGCGCACTTTGAGACAACTAAATAACTGAACAACCATTATAAGCTAAAGGGCTCAACGTTCTGTAGTTTCTGAATGAATTTCGACTTCACTCTACCTAATATACGATATCAGTTGCTTTTAGATGTCGTAATTTATGTACCATTTACTAACTACTATTTAGACAACACCTCTTCCAACAAGGTCAAGATCGTCAAGACCCCTGGCGGAAAGCTTGTTTACCACCACGTCAAGAAGAATGCTTCAAGAGTTAAGTGTGGTGACACCGGTGCTGCTCTTCCTGGTGTTATCTCCTTGAGACCCAGAGAATATGCCACTGTTTCCAAGACCAAGAAGTCTGTCTCTCGTGCTTACGGTGGTTCCAGAAGTGCCAACGCCGTTAAGGAAAGAATTGTCAGAGCTTTCTTGATTGAAGAACAAAAGATCGTCAAGAGAGTCCTTAAGGAACAAGCCGAAAAGGAAAGCTCCAAGAAATAAATACATTGAATACTTAATATAAATTATGTTCAAATTCTATCTTTAATATCAAATTGTTTTCAAGAACTGCAGTATTGATTTCGGAAGTCGGTTTCCTCATTGTATGCTGATTTATATGTTGCGTTTCGTTTGCACCCTATATGAATAGCACTTCATTTCTGTTCTGCATCTGAACAACTAGAATAACCTCCCAATATGCACTTCGAATCTCTATATTTCTGAACATTTCCTATCGTGCCATATCATTCGACTCTTGCAGTATTAATCACCAATATCACTCCATTCCCAGTAAGCACCATAGATTCTTCTACGAATCCAGTCTATACATTTTACTCATTCCCTCATTCCATTATTTTCACTTATTTACTCATACCACTATCCACATATTGCACCCAAAACAGGCAACACTATCGTTATGCATCGAACCCTCCAAATCCAGTAATCCACTTCCTCTTCCAGCGATATCCACTTCAACTCCAAGCTCCGTTTAATCATTACATCATCAGTAAAAACACTCACTGTTAACAGCGAATTTACTATCACATAATCATTTACCATTATCCATCTCCTTCAGTCAATCCACAGCCAACTGGTAAACATTCAAWCACTCTCACTCAGCTTCTATTCCTTCTTCACATCAATGAATCCTACATATTTTATCATCTCTTTAACTATTCTGCAAACTTTTCATGGTTTGGGTGCTTAAAGAGACTCTTTTGCAGCTGGATAGAATACTTGTAGTGCTGTAAATGGTTTGATTATTCAGTCCACAACGATACAATCATCTCACTAATTTACCATCGTACACCATAACCAAACGACAGTTCTACGAGAGCTCTGTCAGGTTTATTCCTTTTGAGCATATAATCAGTCTGCATTAACATTATATTAAAGTACTTAAAAGCACGAAAAATAGGAGTTTTTGGTGCTGAATTGACCGACCAGTGACAGATTTCAAGCTCAAGTCTCCAGCTCAAATATCCTAACTGCACTTCTTGTCCTGATCTGCCTATCAACCGCCGCTATCTACGCTTACCAATAACCTGCTACCAATATCTATCACATGGTCTAATTCACATTCAAAATTACTACGAATGCCCGATAGCCCAAATTTGAATACCCCATCTTCAGCAGCAGCTGGGAAACCTCCATTGCATCATTCTCACCACCACCAGATCTCATTGTCTTCACTATCTTCTCGTTCTAGCATCGACACTGCCACCTCAGCAATAAGACTTCATAATATGTCCCCTACAGGGGCCCTATTATCCGATACCGAAGACAACAACATCAACATCGATACAGAGGACGATATTGACTCCTTTCGTATTGATAATTCCGAAGAAAACCTTGGCTTGCTGTCAAATAGTTTCAACCAGCCTTTCTTCCATTCATCAGGTGTTGAAAGAAAACCCTCAAGAACCAGTTCCAGACATTCAAGCACAACTGGAGAAAATCCCTTTCTAGATGCTTCCTTATTAACATCGCCAACTAATTTCAATCCAGATAGCACAACCCTTAACTCTGGTAACCTCACTACACCTCTTGTCAGCAAAATGGTTCCCATATTTAACTGGTTCACCAATAAACAGCGCCATAAGCCTATAAGACTGCCGGACTCTGAAGCAGATGACCATACCGATAGAATTGTTATGCCTGGGGTTGAAACCTCGGTGAAGTACTCATCTAATGCTATTTCCAATGCGAAGTACTCTCCAGTGTCTTTTATTCCAATTATTCTGTATCAACAGTTCAAATTCTTCTTCAATCTCTATTTTCTCCTGGTGGCTCTGTCTCAAATAATACCTGCTTTGCGAATCGGTTATCTTTCTTCTTATGTTGTGCCCTTGGCTTTTGTCTTAACTGTTACAATGGGAAAAGAAGCCGTCGATGATATCCAACGAAGAAGACGTGATGCGGAAGCAAATAACGAACTATACGAGGTTCTGGGGAAAAGCAAGCCTATTCCTTCCAAAGACCTGAAAGTTGGCGATCTGGTGAGAATTCATAAAGACCATAGAATCCCTGGGGACATGATTTTACTCTGGTCCTCTGAACCCAATGGTGAAACTTTCATACGTACCGATCAGCTCGATGGTGAAACCGACTGGAAACTGCGAATTGCTCCCAGTTTGACTCAGTCCTTGTCTACCGATTATCTGTTTGACATAGAAATCAAAGGCTCTGCTCCCGATAAACATATCCATAGCTTTATAGGTACTCTCTCTTATAACAGTCAATCGGTTGGCTTAAGCATTGATAATACGCTATGGGCTAACACTGTATTAGCATCAGGTTCTGCTATTGGTTGCGTTATATATACAGGATCCGATACCAGGCAAGCCATGAACACATCAAAAGCAGGCACCAAAGTAGGTTTGCTAGAATTAGAAGTAAACAACATCTCCAAGATTCTGTGTGCTTGCGTGTTTATTCTCAGTATTCTCCTTGTTGTTTTCCATGGCTTGAAATCTGATTGGTACGTTGATATCATGCGGTTTCTTATTCTCTTTTCTACGATTATCCCTGTCAGCTTAAGAGTCAATCTTGATTTAGGAAAATCGGTCTATGCCTATCAAATAGAACATGATGGCAATATCCCAGACACTATAGTAAGAACYAGTACCATTCCTGAAGATCTCGGCCGCATAGAGTACCTATTGACAGACAAAACAGGTACCTTGACCCAGAACGATATGGAAATGAAGAAATTGCACTTAGGTACCGTGAGTTATGGATTGGACTCAATGGATATCATTGTCGATGCAGTTAAAGCTGATATTACTACCACCGGAGCAAGATCTAGAAGAGAGATCTCCGGCAGAATAAGAGATATGGTACAAGCTCTATCTCTATGTCATAATGTTACACCTTCTCTTGACGATGGAATAATGACGTATCAAGCTTCTTCTCCTGATGAGGTAGCTATTGTCCAATGGACTTCTGCTATGGGTCTTTCTTTAATCAGACGGGACCGGCATAGTATTACTATCCAACATGAGGCTTCTAAAACTGTGATTGAATATAAAGTGCTTGAAGTATTCCCTTTCACCTCTGAAACTAAACGGATGGGCATAATTGTTGAAGATCCAGTTAAAAATGAGATCTGGTTCTTTGAAAAAGGTGCTGACACCGTGATGAACAGCATTGTTCAGCATAACGACTGGTTGGAAGAAGAAACAAGCAATATGGCCAGAGAAGGATTGAGAACTCTGGTGGTAGCTAGAAAGAAATTGAGCCCGAGTGCCTATAACACTTTTCATGAAGCTTACTATCAAGCTTCTTTGTCTATGAATAGAAGAGAAGAATCCATGGCAAATGTAGTGGAATCGTACTTGGAGAACAATCTAGAACTGTTAGGTCTTACTGGTGTTGAAGACAAACTGCAGGTTGACGTAAAACCATCATTGGAACTACTAAGAAACGCTGGGGTGAAAATTTGGATGCTTACTGGTGATAAAGTAGAAACCGCTAGATGTATTGCTGTCAGTAGTAAGCTTGTTGCCAGAGGACAGTATGTTCATACTGTCACGAAGGTGACCCGTAAGGAAACAGCTATTGATGAGATTGAGCATCTAAGGAACAGATCTGATGCCTGTTTGCTGATTGATGGAGAATCCCTAGCGCTTTTCCTGACGTATTTCAGAGAGGAATTTATTGATATTGCTGTTAGACTACCAGCAGTGATTGCTTGTCGATGTTCGCCACAGCAGAAAGCTGACGTTGCATTGTTGATACGAGCAGCTACTAATAAAAGAGTGTGCTGTATTGGCGATGGTGGCAACGATGTGAGCATGATCCAAGCTGCCGATGTTGGTGTTGGTATTGTTGGAAAAGAGGGGAAACAGGCTTCGTTGGCTGCTGACTTCTCCATCACCCAGTTTTGCCATTTGACTACTCTGTTACTATGGCATGGCCGCAATTCATATAAACGGTCAGCAAAGCTTGCCCAGTTTATTATCCATCGGGGGTTACTTATTTCTGTCTGCCAAGCGTTGTATTCTATCTGCTCGTCTTTTGAGCCCTTGGCTTTATATCAAGGCTGGTTGATGGTTGGGTATGCTACTGTTTATACTATGGCTCCTGTATTTTCATTGGTGCTTGATGAAGATGTGCCTGAGAATCTAGTGCTAATGTACCCGGAGCTGTATAAAGAGCTAACAGAAGGACGATCTCTTAGTTATAGAAGCTTTTTTGTATGGGTATTGGTCTCATTGTACCAGGGAACTGTTATTCAAGGACTATCTCAGGTGTTCACATCATTAGAACCTGAGTTATTTACCAAAATGGTAGCTATTAGTTTCACAGCATTAATTGTCAATGAGCTGATAATGGTAGCTCTGGAGATTCATACGTGGAATAGAACAATGTTTTTATCGGAACTCATAACTTTGTTGATATTCCTAGTTTCGGTGCCATTTCTGGGAGATTACTTTGATTTGAACTATACTCTAACCGTTGGGTTCTTCTGGCAGTTACTAGTCATATTAGTTGCTTCTTTATTGCCTGTGTTTTTAGCCAAGACGATCAACAGGAGGCTGAATCCACCTAATTATGCAAAAGTGCAGCAAGCATAGACTGAGAAGGATGGAGAAGAGGTTTCTGAAAGGAAAGAAGTTTGTGGTAGGGAAAGAGGTTTCTGACAAGGACACAGAGTTCCATATGTAGATTCAAAGTATAAAGGTGAAAATAATGTATTGGTTGATAGCAGTATTAACATTATTATTAGTATTATATGTTGATGTTGATGTTGATATGTCTGTTATATCTAATAACTGTACGTCATTCCAGTGTGATATTTATGGCAATAGTACAATGATTCATGTAATGGTATGGTGTTAGAATATTATTAGAATAGTACTAGAATAGGGATAGAAATTGATAAAATCTGTAAATTACACCAGGAGCTAGCTTAAAAATAACTAAAATTAACGCAAGTAATAAAGCAGTAGAATCTATTTACCTAGTATATAGATATTTGGATGATTTGTGATGGTTATTCAGTACTATTCACAGGTACTACAGATATTCATAGCAGAGGAGCCAAGCATGAGCTACGGGTATTTGAAAGGATATTCCTTGACTTCCATTATTGTCTACTAGCTTTCCAATTATTCATACTACTGCTTCCTAATAACTATAGTTATTTAATCGAAAATTCTAAGTTTGGAATCGTTAATTTGACGGAAAAATGAAGGTAAAAGTAGCTATTTTGGTGGAGAATGAACAGAAATATGGTAGGCGGCTAAGAGCTTTTAGAAGTATCATTGTATAGCCTGTCAGAAGTTTGTATTGAGCTCTTTAATAAATACCTAGCATCCATTTCATGTTTAACTAAAAGAACCAAAAGAACCAAAAGAATCTAATAGAGAATTTAGTTCCTTATATTCCCACTATATTCCCTTCACGCTTGTATTGAAACCAGTATGTAGAGTCGTGGTACTTTTATGATCCTTTTCCACACACATTTCATACATTCGATGTTATCAGCTTACCGCAGGAGAATCATGTATCTTATGCATTTGATGCATATCTGGCTCAAAATGTTCAACGAAGCCGTTGTAGTATAGTGGTTAGTACACTTCGTTGTGGCCGAAGAAACCTCAGTTCGATTCTGGGCAACGGCAATTACTTTTTTTATTTTATTTCATTTTTTATATTAGTGAATGGTTCGTATAAATTGTAATTTTATATAAGTAATAGTTATCATACTTCTTTTACTCCTATTGTGGATTTACTGATCAAGTGTCTCAGCCATATAAATACGTGATTGCCATTAAGTATACACCTACCATTATTTTCCTTAAACTATCAACGAAATGCATAGCTTCCAAATGAGTGTCTTCCAAACCGATCAATTCTCCATCTAGTTATACCCCTGTCAGTGCCAACTATTAGATTACCACCTTCATAGGGACTCCAGCAAAGCCCAGAAATCTCAACGTCACTTTGCATATACAACTCTCTCTTATTGAGTATTGAGGAATTAGGTGAATCGTGAGAGTAAGAACGACGATGCGTATGTAAAGATCTACGTGGTGAATTAGCTTGTTGTAGATCTGACAAAGCAGCTTCTCCACTACTGTATCTTCTTGATACGTGATGATCAAGTGGTCTCAGTGATGCGCTGTTAGAACTAGAGTTTCTGTAGGCATTAATAGAAAAATCAACTCCTAAAATTGTTCTATTGTGGGATAACCCCGTTCCAATCATATTACGAGCAGTGGAAGTTGTAACTGCTGCGGGTGCAATGAATGCTCTATTGTTTGTCCTCGTATTTGGAAACTGTAGGTCTGTCCGGCTTTGAGAGCTATCATTAGAATCATTACGACTTCTAGATCCAGATTCATGTCTACTCACGTGGGAGCTCATCCGATAGTTTCTATTCACTGCTGGTTTCGAGTAGTACTCAAGAGCATCTTCAAAAGACCGAACAATAGGTTCAGAACCTGATTTCTCAGCTTTTCTAGTATCATAGTTTCTGGTATCGGGGTCAACGATCATGGTGTCCAAGTTATCGTCAAAACGCACGGTGTTTTGGCTTCGCTCCGGGTTAGGAACGGTCGCTTGAATACCGTTAAGTGCACTCATATCATCGAAACTATCAGGCTCATCATAAAAACAGTTAGATTTGCCATAATCTATAGGGAACAACACGACTTGATGCTTATTGAAGTCGCTACAGTCCAATATATGAATACGCCCAACTTGTTCTGAGAGTAAAAGAAAATTATCAGGTCCGTCGACAAATTTACAACAACGGAAAGCTCCTCGTTGGTTGTCATATCTGGTAGATTTTATTTCCTGAAGGGGTGATGATAACTTTCTTACATCATATATTAGGGCAACTCCATCTTGGAAAGCTGTTGCAAAGAGGATTCCTGAAGGATGGAAAGCTGTAGAGAACCCAGAATCTGACTTTGTTGATATAATCTTGTCAGGAGTTCTTGTGTTGTTTGTATTCTGGTATTTGATGAATATATCTGAAGAGTCACCACAAGCAATTATCATCTTCTGGTCAGGGCTAATTGAGGCATGATTTAAAGCACAAGGCATCAGTATTTCATTGGTTTTATTGATTGAGCTGGGAGATATATTCACTGTGTATAAAGAGCAGTCATTATTGCACACTATAGCATTAAGAGAATTATTGCCTTTGGAATATAGAGCTATTGAGTTGTTGATGTAAGCGCCTATTCTTGTTGTGATAATCTCTTGACTTTCACGATTACACACACCAAACAATCCTCTTGAAGAAGAACCTGGTGCACCGGCATCTAGAACTCCCCCTGCCGCTATTATTCCATTATGCTCTTTGATACATCTTGGAGCAAAATTGAATTCGCACACTAATTCTGGTTTCGCTTCTTTCAAGTCCACTCCATGTATGATATTCTCGCTTGGATAAAGAATTTCATTGAGATTTGTAGTAGAAATATGAACTAAGTCTCTCAATTGCCAATGTCTATTTTCACGAATGGTTAGCCATATTATTTGTATAACAATCATTGATCATTGTAATTTAATGTCTCATTCAGCAATACTTACTTTACTGTTACCTTGCCAGGATACAATTGTGACTTAGGTAACAGAAATGAACCTCTACAATAGTCATTTCTAGTCGATGGTCTAAATTCGTTGTTAGTAACAAATTAAAATCTATTTTCTTCTAAAAAATTTCCCGTACTTACAAATAATCAATCGTCATTCTTCCTTCTGATCAGACAATCTATCAATCGTCTGCCAATGTACTTCGAAGTGTGGGGCACTTCCTTATCTCTACTTTTAACGATGATAACAGATCAATTCTTACTTTCAGATACAAACAATGAATGTTCATAAATATCTTTATCAGAACTTCTTACCCATCCAATCAGTTTGTTCAAGCTTCAGGATATCATACTATATCTTTAACAGTATCTTAAACTTCCTGTCTTTGTTCTATCATTATCGTTTTATCAGTCATACAAGCTGAGTTTAAATGAAGGCAAGAGAAAATTACCCCATCATTAGCTGATCGATTACAATTCTGCAGGCATATGCGCAGTACATGCATTACTAACTTAAATAATACAATGCGCATATAGTCATTACATCATTTCATCATTTAATCTTATGATGAATGAGGATGTTGGCTGAAGGAGGATAGTTAACGTAGAATAAAGAAATGGCGGAAAATAATCGCAGGTAAAGTAATAACCTGCTAATAGTTTCAGTGGTGGTAGCAGTCATGAAGTGTAGGAGCTTCTGGCTTGAATGTACAGTACAGGTGCAGCAGAGAAAGTAATATGTTTGTTGTCAAGTTTACAAAGGTTCCCTAGACCCGAATGATTTAGATGATTTGGGTCATCGGTTCTGGCTAGCTCATGTCAGATTTATGTCATGATTAATTTCTACGTGAATGAATAATGAATGGAATGAAAGCAAATCAAGCCGAATTGTGAATTATTTTCTTATTTCTATTTTCGTTTCTTTCATGCCAGTATCATGCGTTTATTGATTATAGATACATTGCCATCGTTCGACTAGAAATGGTGTAATGGCTAATGGGTTACCAATGATCGATAAAATGGTTTAGAACCTGTGATTCAAAAGAGAGGTAGATGTATGATTCGTCGGCTTATTATTCAATGTCAATCATTTTTATGCAGCTGAAGAATGAATGAATAACCAGTAGTCATCTTAGAAAACGCGAATGTGTTACTAGTAAGCATTTTCAGTTGGAATAGGACTTCTGAACTGATTCTCATCAGAAATAAAGAAAGAAGCGTCTTCATAATTCCTATGTGCAATGAGGTCTGGAATTAATGATCTACCAGTTACAACTTCATCATAAATCATGTACTTCAAGTCGGCAGTACTAAGTCTCGTTTTATGAAGATCAAAGTCAAAAAAACCAGGGGGTAAAGGATCAGCATCAGGCTCATCAGAAGGATCATGATAAGCTGCAAGGTAAGGGTGTTGTAAAGCTTCCAAAACAGTAATACGTTTCTGAGGATTGAAAGTTAATAATTTCTCCAAAAGATCTARTGCTAAAGGGTTAGCATTTGGAAGGAGATCTTCCCATCTCCTCTTAGGCATTCTCGGGAGAGTTTCAACATAAGTTCTTGCTCTCCTAGATTTGATGGATAATACATCGCTCGGAGTGGGATTTCCAAGAACTGAAAAGATCAACATCAATTGATCTCTGTAGTCTCGTCCTGGAAAGAGAGCTTTTTGACTCAGTAGTTCATACAGAATGCATCCTACGCTCCATAAATCAATTGCTCTTGAGTATTGTGAAGATGTCAACATAACCTCAGGTGCCCGATACCATCTAGTAGCAACATATTCAGTCATTAACCCTTGAGACTCATCAGCTCCTAGTTTTCTATAAGCAGAAGGAATATCACATCTTGCCAGTCCAAAATCGCAGATCTTGATATCACAATTAGAATTGACTAAAACATTTGACGGCTTCAAATCACGATGGATTATATTCACAGAATGCATTGCTTTCAATGCACGCATAATTTGGTAGATGAAGTATTGAACATGATCGCATGACAGCTGGTGATGACTTGACTGGATTATCTCATGCAAGTTTTTATGCATTAATTCTTGAATCAAGTATACTTCATTGAATTCATCAAAACTTGCAGGCTTTTGAACATCCAATAATGTGATGATGTTGCTGTGATTGAAATGCCTCATTAGCTTTATTTCTCGTAAAGTTCTTAGAGCCACCAATGTTCTATCAAAAGGAACAATTTTCTTGATTGCTACCTTGCACTTACTGGGTAAATGAGTAGCACAGGCAACAATTCCATAAGCACCTTCTCCTAATACTGACTCTACTCGGTAATGGGAGGAGATGTTGAAAACGATCTTTCGTGGTGCTTTTTCTCTGCCCATTGTCATCGATTTTGGCTCAGTCTGATATGTAAATGTTATATGGAATTATCTTCAATCTATTTTTGCTGAAATAGCTAATACATCAAAAGTATTCAAAAGCTTGCAAATGTCTTAACCATAAGCATTAGTCAATCTTCAGCGTTCATATTGACTTGTAGAGTTACGAAATGAATACCTATCATACGTTCTTTCTCTTCTTTTTCTTTTTAATACAAAATTTCATATTTATATAAAAAAAAAGTATACACGAAATATATCAATTGAGTTGTTGATCCTTATTCTATCGAACAATTTGATTGTCTCGGCCTATTCATAGTATAACTATGAAGATAAAGCATGTGAAACACATGTAGTTACTATGTCTGTTTCAAAGTAAGCGGTGAGATGTTTCAGACACATTAGGAAAACCAAAGTGTTGTTTCGTGATAGATATTCTGAAACTGATAGTTTCACAGCTTGACTCTGTTTTGAAATTATATCAATACGAAGAGAAAAGAAATGTAGTAGTAACAATTATTTTTTGTATGGAACATGTGGTATAACAATATTGTCGTTTGTTAGTGTGATCGTCAAAAAGGTACTGGTTAATCTTAGAGTTTTCTACTTGCATATGCTCAATTGCCCGTAATTCTGACAGAAAGAGGACGAATTGCCCTTCTTTAACTCAATATTAAATACTTTTTTCCTTGTTTCGATAGAAAAAAAAGGGTTGCCAGCAGGATGAGTAGTAAGTTTCATGGCATTTATTTCGACCTATGTTATCACAGTGTATTAATCAGTCTGACATGGCTCTATATTCAAACAAGAATCGGATTGCTAAACTTTCATACTGAGTATGCGTGAGGACGCATAGAAGAGTATATATTTAGAGAAGTGGTTTAACATAAATTGCATCCGAAAACTAAAACTAAAGCTGCAGCGTATTTTCGTATTTTCAGTATGTCGTTTGGGTTTCACGTTCTACATAAGTTCCATGTGAGCTCATTAAGGAATTGTAGCATATCGAATGATGATTGATTTTGAAATATGAAATAACATCCACAACGTTATACTGAGTGGCTTTTAAACAGGAAGACATAACTCTAACCTAAAACAAGATCATTACAACAAAGGAAATAGTGTGCTTTACATGCTGATAATAGGCACATTACTAACTGTTCAGCAAAAGAAAGTATACTCCAATGCTCCGTATTTATAATAAGCCTGAGCCATCTTTCACCAACTATAGGAAAGAAGAGTATTTATAACATCAAATTGATTCGTTTCAACTCTGCTCCATACCTTTAAGATTCCTTATCAAAGTTTGGACCCTCGATAAAGTTGACGCAGCGCTCAATTTCCTTGCATTATTCATACCTCGGGAACTGAGAAAATCAACAAGAGAAAATGGTATCTCTTTCCTCAAATTTTTCTATGAAAAACATAATAGCAGTCATAATGAGTTCTCAAAGTTCTCTGTCTTCGCTTTCAAATTCAGTATTTTCGCCTCTTGATTCCGGGTAACTTTAGTTCGGGGGAAATGGAACTTACCGCTCTTGATATTTTTTACTTTGGTCTACCAGGTTTGGCTTGGATTTATTAGTCCGAGAAAGCCATAGCCAGTTGAAAATTAATCCGGGAGCTAACGTTTTTCCTATACCAGCTGTTTTGTTGTATTTACTGTGTGATAGATGTGTCTCAAATCAGAACCAACTAATGAAACGAGAATTGGGATGAATATATTGCAACACCTGTAGTAGAGTTTGATTTGATATTGACAAACTGAGTTTATCAATGTTACCGAATCAATACGGTAATAGCCGTTCCATACATGAACTCTAAACCATTCAAAGGGCTGGTTGATCCTGCAATATAGCCAGAAGAATCCAAAATGGAGAGAAGTTGCAGTTGAGAATACGAATTTGAGCAGAAACCGGATTTATTTGATTTCAATGAAACCAGTAGTTATTTTGTTCAATTTCTATTTGGAGGCTTGGAGTGCTCAACAGCATTTCATTACAAAATGCTGTTATTAACCCTACTCCTACTCTTTCGATCCCAATCGGGAATTTGCCTATTTATCGGGTAGGCTTTGAAGCTACATGAGCATCAAAATAACCATGAGTATTACTAAATGTTACTTACGTTTCAACGAATAATTTCTACCTCGTACACCTACTGATCAAAAATTATTTTCACTTCTAGTTCTAAGGCACCTTACTCATCATCGGACGTCCTAGAATTGTCGGACAATGGGCATGAAGAACTGAGACCCTAATTGTCCCGAATGTTATGCAACCTAGATCGATAGTCCGGAAACTTAAAATTAGCTTTATAACCTAATTTTAATTTATATTTTGTAATGTGAGTTTTCCAATAAGTTTTTTCAGCCGTTTTATTGGTTTCCCTAATATGTGGTTCTTAATAATTTGAATAGTTTGAGTGAGTCTATTAGGTAGCTATCTATTATTGAAGGAGAAACATACAGAAGTTGTTCTCTAATGTCCATAATTCAGCTTAATGAGTTTTAATGCTGTGAAAACAAGGAAATTTACAAGGGGTCAATTATTGCTTCCTTCATTTACATAATTTCAATATGATAGTTGAAGTATACTTTTTGATTTACTCTCAAATAGAACCTGAAAATATACAAATGGGATATCTTTTTACTTAATCCATTCTTACAATGCTACTATTATTACATTACAATTATTCGGTTCAAATTGAGGCAAGGTGACTAGTCTAGTCGAGGTAGTGTAATTCCGGTCAAATTATTATGCTAACATGGATAATTACCAAACAAAGCATTCTGCTTCCAGTCTAACCAAGAAAGTAATATGAATGAAGAATGTCGGTATTAGGTAATTTAGGATTTAACTGGCTTCAAAATACTATTGACCAAACGGTTGAATGTAATACCTGAGAGTACTAGTTGAATCCAATTTATTTGAAACTTTTGGATGAAATTTACATTGCCGAATTTGGTAATTGATGTTGATAAGGAAATAAGGTTTTAAAGTTATCGGTAAAAAACCTTATTCTTTTAACTCACCAAGGGAATTGAACAGTTCTCCTATTAAATAGTGACACAATAAGTGTCTCTTAATATAGTCAAATTGTTGGTAAAAATTACAATTACCTTTTGTATTATAAAAGAAGTACGGGAATTGTCTTGACATATATCGTATGTTAAAGGTTAAGTAATGTGTAGCTTATTTGAAGTGTTAGAATATTACTTTGCCATTGTATTGATTGGCCATTTGTCCTCAAATAAGGTTGTAAAGTGAAAATAAAAAACTTACTAAAATAAAGTTTAACCGGACACTGGGATTGCTCTTTGTTACTATTGTTTGTCGTAATTGTTGAACTGTGAATGGTCTGCTATTGGAGTATTGAACCATTTATGAGATTTCTTCCTATTGACCACTGAGGAAAGACTCAAGATATTAAATGTCGTGTTTATTTTGCAAACTTACCCACTATTGAACCAACATGGTCGTTCTCCATGACACAAACTATGTCAGTGGAAATTTCACTTTCTAAGTGTCCGATTCTTTCTAATATCCTCAAGTCCAAAATCAAACCTTAATTTTATTATATTTAGACCGTTTGAACTTTAACATGTCATCTACTCTCAATATATCTCAAATTACCATATAGAATCCTAGAAAACGTAATGAAAAATCAATAAAAACATGAATTATTAACCTTTATGGAACAAAAATATTAAAATTGTTAGAATTTATAGTTAATAGGATCTACAAAACAAAGGAGAAATATTTCTGGCTTTCATTTTACATCCCCAGCACTCGGAAGAAATGCTCCATTAAAGTTAAACTCAATTACTTCTGCAGCAACGCACGTCGATGTATTGTAACTCTATTTTCGCCTTTTCTTAATAGTCCCATAATCTCCTGAGCTTCACCAAATACACTCTTTTCCCCTTCTTCTTAGATTCCCAATGCTCCATCACCATCTATTGGCTTAGCTTCTGTAGGATTACTATGCTTGAATCAAACAAACTGAATTAACAGTGAAACTGCTACTTGAATTATTGCACAGCTGAAGTATTATTATAGAAAGTAGAATACAGTAGCAGTAGTTATATTCAATCACATCTATCAACATAGATAGTCATTATTATCATATTCTATCCTTCATTCCTCTATACACAAAAATAGAGAATCGTCAACTAGAGCCAAAATCCCTTTAATTGGGATAAGAAAGAAAGCTGATACAAATTTTTACTATATCAAACGGTTGCAATATTCAGTAACAACAAATATATCGTAATAATAGCTCTACAAGTTGAAAGATGAATCCTTCTTTCTATGGTCCAGGACCTACAGGACATAATGGAGTTAATATGAATATGCACAACTTATCGAATAATCCTAACGGCAATCCGAATACAAATCCTAATCAAAACCAAAAAATGAATCATCCCGGACCAGGTTTCTATAGTGGTGGTTTTTCCAATCATATACCCATACAACCAATTCCAATTCAACCAATGGTGCCAGGTCCAATGATGCCGGGCCAAAAGTTTTACCCGCCATATATGATCATGGATCCTAACGAGGCTGCATTTCATTCTCTGCCAGAACAATCCAATTTATCTAATATGCGGTCGACACGACAAGGCTATCCGCAGTCTCGGATTAGTAATCGTGGAAGTTTTGGTTCAGGTCAAAGACCTAATCACATTAACGGCTTTGCTCAGAATGTCAATAACAACAGTAACAATTCAGGCCCAAATCAAAATCCAGCAGCAATCACACCAGCAGCAGGTTCAACGAATGCTAACAATTCAAATTCCCAGCAGAAATTCGATTCTGGCGATCCTCACGCAATCCAATTATGGAAAATGTATTATCGAGCGAAAGCGAGTTTACCGTACAAAGATCGAATGGAAAATCTAACGTGGCGTATGATGACAATTAACTTAAAACGACTAAAGAAAGCAGAACAAATGCAAAAAAGGAGGTCGATATCAGGCAGCTCAACAACAAGTCATCATAGACATTCTTCTTTATCCAATTATATTAATACCAAATTGCCACCGTCTACAAATCCAACCAATAAACTAGTTCCTGCCATTGGTGATAATAACAGCAACAACAATAATAACACTAACCACAATAATACTAATCCAACTGGTGCAATCTCAGATTCAAGCTCTGCTTCATCTATTTCACCATCATCTAAATCTTCAGGAAGATTTTCACTATCTAGCTCACATGGTTTATCGTCTGGAATAATGAAAAAACCAAATCCAAAGAATATTCCATCAAGAAATAGATCAAAACAAGCACTATCACCAGCAACTGATCCAACATGTGAAGAATTTGACTATGCCGCTCATATAAGGAAAATTGGCCAGGAGGAATATAATACTGAGTCATTCCGACCAAAGAAAAGGCCAGCATCTGAATTCTCACCATTTGTTAACCCTTCCAATCCAACTGGAATCCCATCATCAGGCATACCTGATATTCCGTATACCAGACAACCATTATCAAGTTCTGTTTCTACGTCATCTGGAGCTTGGGGTCCATCTCCTTTGTCATCAGCACCTACTGAATGGATGTCACATTCATTACCTGCTTCTTCGTTCCACTCCCCAGTTAATGTTGATATGCATAACGGTGATGGCAAAGAATTCGAATTCAATCTTGATCCTTTAGCTGTTGAGGGTTTAGATATGCAAATAGGTATTGATGCTATGAGTTCAAGTTATCCTGGTCCTGGCTCAAACTTTCTTGGTTCTGATAAAAGATCTTCTACTTCACCTGAAGATAATTCAACTAAACCAACTAGTTTATATATGGCTAACTCTTTATCGGTGTCTTCGTCATCTGCTTCATTGTATGATTTCTATTCACCAAATACTAATGCCAGTGCTGCTGCTGGCGCCGGGAACAATAATGAAAAGAATAGTGTGTTCTTTGACAGTTATCATTCTGGTAATTTGGCAAACCCTGCAGCAAATGCTAATTCAAATAGAGAAAGAGCTGGAGTGAAACCAGTTAAAAGATTTCCAGGGAGTGGCACGAATCCTTCAAGTTATTCATCGACTAATACGTTATTCTCATTAAGAGGACAATCAATGAATTCTCGTTGCAGTACTGATTCAAACCTGAGCGCTAACTCATGGGATCCAAGTATATTCCACGGGAATAATTTCCAACATGTTGATCCTTCACAAGTTATTAATGGTGATATGAATGTAGAACCATTTGGTAACATTGGATTTGATATAGATGGTAAAGCGAATCATGGAAAATTTGAATTCGGTTCCGAGTCAAATTTCGACTTTGATGAATTAGATGGTGATATAACTATGAACGATGGTATACATCGAGAAGGAATCAAATTTGGTATTAATAATAATATCAAGAACAACAATAATAATCATAACACTTCAGATGGTTCTAGTTCCCTTAAAGGACAAGGATTATCTAGATCTATATCCTCAGTTTCGTCTACTTCTACAGCAACAGCAACTGGTAGTAGTTTAACCAATGGTAATAAACTTGGAAGAAGAATTATGGGGCCTGATTCATCGGCATCTTCTATTACAACGTTGAAAGCTGAATCTACAAATAAAGCCAAACAGAAAAGAAATAGTATATCAGGGAAATCAAGCGGTGATTCTACATCAGTTTCTCCTCAAGGTGCTAATTCATCATCAAATAATAATAATAACAACTCTCAACCAACTTCTTGTACTAATTGTCATACTCAAACAACACCATTATGGAGAAGGAATCCTGAGGGTCAACCATTATGTAATGCTTGTGGGTTATTTTTGAAGCTTCATGGTGTTGTGAGGCCGTTGTCTCTTAAGACCGATATAATTAAGAAACGTCATAGAACAAATGGACCTTCACCTGCTAGTTCAAGTCCTGATCCACCTGGAATTGACGAGAAGAGAAATGGTAGAAAAAACTCAACTGTTAGTGCTGCACCAGCAAATGCAGCTGGTAATATTTTGAATAAGAAGAATCCAAATAAAGCAGTACCAGCAGGTTCAAACAATCAACAAAATTTAAAGCAAAGAGGCAACGCATCTACAGCAGTAAGTAATAATACTCCGATACCAAATACTGTTGATGATAAGAAAAGTAGTACAGGAAAATCAAAATTTAGTAAAGATTCATTAAATAATGAACTTCATGGACCATCAGGAGGACCTTTCAATATCGAAGAAGATGATTTGAGTAAATATTTACTTAAATCTCCTGAGTTGTTTTCAACTAATGGTGGTGCCAATGCTGGCAAAGATTCTTTTGCCTTTTCTCCAATTGATGCTAAAGATGATAAGAATGATGAGAATGGTGATGGTAATAGTAATCAATGGGAATGGTTGACTATGGCTTTATAAGTAGTCATTTTGGATTAGTTTCTTTTATCAATGCTGTTACTAWTGTTTGCCTTACTGTTAGTATGTTATATTTCTATTTTCTTTCAAGTTAAGTGGTGTATTATTTTTCTCTTCTCATATTCATTTTCATTATCCTTTTTTATTATGTGGTTTACAAGGTTATAAAATCATTTCACAGGGTTTATTATGTATGTATATAAAGAAAGGAGTGATATCATTTCGTCCTTTTAATAATTAACAATAATTCTTTATTCTCGCGTACGATCAGAATAAATGGCTCACCATCAAGTCCAGACGCAGATAGAGTTATAGGATAAATAGAAGTAGTACCCATAACCAGACTTTGGAGGGAAAGGTGACAATGCTCGTTTTTCATTTTCATATGCTATTAGAAGACTGTAGTTTTCTACATTCCGGAATTTGCGAATTGCAATACGTACTAAGTATTCCTTATATCTTCAAAGTTCTTTTACCTCTCAGTTGAATTCAAGTCACTAAAAACCATTTATTCGATAGCAGGGGACCTTTGAAATTATCAAATATTCAATATTTATGTGGCTGGTTCATTTCTACAACAACTACTACAGACATATCAACATATCCATCATATCAACATCCAATCTCATCTCATGCTATACTAAAAATTTGTATTTAAAACTTAACTAGAACAATTATAGTAAATTACGTACAATTCATCAAGTCAATTACTTCTTGCCGGTGTGCTCACCAGCATCATGAGAGAAACTGTTCAAAGTATCAGAAATCTTTTCCTTGGCGGTTTCAACATACTCCTTTGCAGTTTCGGTGTAGCTCTTAGCGGCACCTTCATCTTTTCCTTGCTTGTAGTTGTCGAATGCACTTTGAGTAGTACCCTTGCTTTCATCAGGTTGAACTGCACCAGCTACTCTATCGGCGGCATCAGTAACAGATTCCTTAGTCTTATCATAATAAGTCTTGTCACTTTCAGGTCTGAGACTTTCAGTAGCCTTGTCAGTGAATGATTTTCTTCCAGCTATTGTCTAATGTTAGTAAAACTGAGCAAACAGCATATCAACCGCCAAACCATCAACTAATAGATAAAGTAGATTATTTTACATACCGTCAGCCATTTTTGATTGTTTATTGGGAAATAAAAGTTTTGTATAGATTTCTAGTTGATTGAACTATTCGTAATTAATCGTAGTGTATAGTATTGAATGTTTCTTTACTATGCTCTTTGATTGTTATCGAGTATTATATTCCTTCTTCTCTATTATTGTCTTGCTTCACACACAAATAATTTAGGACGAGCGATTACTTCCTATTTATACATATTCAAATATTTCGAAATCTAACGATTTTCTATTCATTAATTAATCATTTTCTACTCTTATTCTATCACTGGGGTCTTCTCTTTTCACTTGTATTTAACGTTTCCCCACGTCATAGAAGTCAATTTCATTCATTTCTTCTTAATGCATCACGTCAACAAAACTTGCTAAACGAAATAGTACTACTAGTATTATTTACCCCTTTAGAACAGTATTTACCGAAGGGAATAATTGCTAAGTTGGAGAACATTTGCTAAATAATGAGAGAATAACAAATAGTGCGAGGATTGTTTGCTCGATCGATCTATTGGATAGTGAATGGTGAAATTTTCAGGATGGGGAAAGAAGGAGAGAAGATTTTGCCTAGCAAAGCGATAAGAATAACTAATTGCTTCTATGTATGAATTTATTCCTAATTTATTCCATATTTATTCCATATTTATAATGTATGATAATAATATATCAGCTACATAGTATCATATTCTCAATTATTATGAAATATAGTATCCTGTACCTTAACGTATCTCATTACCGCTCCGCTTTATCCCACTTTAATTCTATACATAAGAAGGGGAATAATCCATTTTCATACGTTTCACTTCACAATTGCCTTCGCCTTCCGGCAAACGGAATGAATGATTGATTGGTTGCTTGGGAGTTATGTTAACATTTTTCTTATGAGCAAACCTGCATAAGAAAATAATTAACTTGGTTGTGAATTATCCGGTGATTAGTGAGTGAATATTGAATGCAAATTGTTAGTGATTATTCAATTTCTATGCATGATGAGCTGACGTCATTAAAGGAAATTTTGGTTTGAAGGGACAAACGAAGCGACGAGGAGGCAAATGATAGATTTGGAAGAGCCAACGTATTGAATGGAACAAGAATTTGTTAGAACCGTAAAGTACACAGAAATATTATTATGAAAGAGGAATAGGAGAAGACAAAAAACAGGACACATGATCTGAACGTATTAAATGTAATGTAATGTGAAGTGAATGAGTGAAAGTAAGCAGAACACATGGGCCTTTTCAATAGAACATAACATGGTTCGCAGTTCGGACTATCACATCTACAAAATGAATTTGTTATAGAATTGTATATAATGGCATTGAATTTGCAAAAGTGTGTATTTACTTTTCATTCCTGTTGGTTAATTATCAATGGAGCTGATTCCCCATATTTTGTTCCATCTATCAAATACCGTTGTAGAGCGAGTTGACGAGGAGTTGCACGTGCAACTGATAGATACCTTGGTAACTACATCCTTGAATCTATGATAGCTGGAACAACAGCGTGAGCAATAATGTACTTTGCCATTAAGTTATGTAATTATCCATATTAAGAAAAGTGGAGAAATAGTGTGCAGCATTTTAGCAGTAAGTAACTTGATGGTTACGTTATGCCTGTAACTATATAATATGCCATAAAATCACACCCTATAAAATTCTGGATATACAGAGTGCATGACGTCAAGTTAGTTCATCAATGGATTGTTCCTCTTTTATCTTTCTCTCAAACTGGTATAAGAGATAACAGACAGTTCAGTCTAGCTGGACATTAACGTAGATTCTAGAATCATATGCTGATCACTATTGGATGATCACAACGGCTTCCTCAAATGAGTTTTATAATTGTGTAGTTAACCCATTAGCTAATTATCAGCTGACAAGATAGTCCCAACAGAGGAACAATTTCGTTGAAGCGCAAGGATAAATCTGAACTTTCGCGAACGAGCTGATTGAAGTAAATCTCAGGTTTTAGTCACTGAAATAATTCATTAAATAGTAAAGTAAAGTTGAATTGTGGACTCGTGTTCTCTATCTTCAAAAGTATTTAGTAGCACTGCTACATGATTGAATTGTCATCTGAAGTCTAACGATCATTCTCTACAGTAGAACACTCAACACAATCCTTTCTTTCTTTGTTTTGTTGCTTGATTTCAGAAACAAGATGTGTTCTGGAAGTTTGTCGATCAATATGTCCGAGATTATCTTCTTTGAAACATTGATTTCTAACTAGTTGCTTGACGATTTTGGAGTCAGGGAATCCACCATCAACTTTACGATCCCAAATCACTACATCAGGTGAAGATGCTTCAGAAATAACAATGATCTTGAACTGACCAGGTTCTGAAGGACTTAATGCTATTTCACCAATTTTTGTCCCAAAGGTTTGAATTAGTTCCTGCAAGTACCAAACTGCTCTATTCTGCCATTTACAGCCAATACAGTATCGGATAATTACTCTGGGGTACTTAATCTCTTGCGATTCACTCATTATGACTTGATTGATATGGTCCCATACAACAAATTCTGTAGGATTGTTCCAGTTGTAGAGTTCTGCATTGACTTGTTGGATAATTAATCATTTTACTTCCTTAGAAAATAATAAATGTGTTAATGAGGATGGAAGAAGGCACCTTTCACATTCTCATGTGCGAGACAAACTCTCTCACTTATCACGTGATCTACAACAAAAATTCAAAGGTAGCTGTTAAAATTAATCCAAAGAGAAGATACTTGTATAAGATGTTTCATTACAATACGTTTCTATCTATATCTTTATATCCATTTTAACCTATAGTGATCAAAGATACCTCAATTTCCAAAATTAAAAAAAAATTCCCTGTTTACTTCTTTGAGCGAGACACTTGACGTTTTGGCTGGAAGATTTTACTATGATAGTCAAATATATCAGCCACCATTAATGGAACAAATGTTTTAGCATTTGATTCTTCGTAACTATCAAATTCACGATTTGGCCTCAAGACAAATGGTGCAATAAGCTCAGAGATCTTTATCTTGAACTTCTTCGCGGATTCCTCAACCTCTTTGGGATTTTGTTCCTTTTCAGCTTCAGTTGGCTTACTTACCAAGTCAATTAAATCACGTATATGATTAACAATTGCTCGCATAATAAGCCTTTTATATTTATTTCTTGGGTTCATGATCTCTTTCAATAGTTTTATTCGATCCAAATTCTCCTCCGTAAGATCAATAGGTAGCTGTTCATAACTAGCCTTGATTGCAGCGTATTCACTAGACGGTATCATTGAGTCAGGCATTTGTAGTAAATACAATTTGAACACATCAACCACCGTTTGGGGAGGAAATTCGGAATAAATATGACCCAAATCATTGAATTCGTTGAAAGAATCAATCTTATTTACACGAGACCTCAACTTGTTAGCATCAAGGACATTCATAGACGATAGCCATAGTCTCGTTCGCTCCTCATTCGTTTTCAGTTTATTAGTGTAAACATCATCCAAGAAGGATAACGTACCAAATATTAACAGTCTTGCAGATTTATACTCAGCATCGTTAAGAGTTGCTAGATCAAAACCAAATAATGAATGAATTTCCGTTCCATGATAGCTTTCGAATTGAATAACCTTTGATGTGAAAGATCCTGTTTCATGCTCGTCAATAAACAATTGAAAATCAGCTGTTGGTTTGATAGACTGTTCACAAACATCAAGCCTGTCTACACAATCGGTCAAAGTTGCAACGTTATTAGAGAGAATAGTGGTGAAATCAAGTGTGAATTTCTTCAGTGTTGTGTAACGATTCAACTCTTCTTTTTGAAGTTCTATTATGTAATAGTAATAACTAGATTCCAATAAGGAACGTGATTGATCTAATAGTTGAACTTCTTTCAAATATTTTTCTCTTAGATCTTGAATCTCTTTCTCTAGCTTCTTTCCTTCTAGCTTCTGGCCCAAAATCTCATTTGGTTGGGATCCAGTAGCATTTTGAATCATTCCACCCAAATACTCTCTGAAATCAACTGGCTCATCAGCAACACTATCTTTAGATAAACCAGCTGATTCAAAAGCCAGAGGTTTCCATTGGTATTTTGCGGAGGAACTCATAACGAAATTTCTATTGATGGGTCCTATTGTCCCCAGGAAACCATACTCTAGTAAATCTTGTCCAAATTGTTCCGCTAAGGAAACTTTCTTATTACAAGTATGTTCTTGGATCCATTCACCAATATCTGATCCAGAAGAAAGATCAGTGTAGTTCATAAGATAAACACGAGAGGAAGCCCTAGGTATCTCTTCAAGCATTCTAGATAGTAATGTTTTTAGTTCTGGTTCATCATACTCCACATTTGCAAGTTTATAAACATCTATAGGTTCTGATTCCTCAGGTTCATTAGAAGTAGACACATCTGCTTCTTCCTTTTTGCCATCCTCTTTTGAATTACCTGATGCAAGAGATCCTGCACTGTTACTATCTATATCAGTTGTTGAGGTCTGGCTTTGTTCCAAAGCTTCAGCTGCTTCTCGTTGATCGCGAAAATCGTCATAGACACGACATTTATTGTAATACTTCTCTTTCAATGACTTCACTTTTTCTGTCTTCTTATTATAATCATCTATCAGATTTCTCATGTTCGTGTGAGCTTYTTGAATCTTGGCCCGATGGTTGATGCTAAATCGACGCAAAGGACCTACAATTGATGATCTTATCATATCTGCTAACTTTGTATGATAATCACCTTCTCGGGTGATCTCATTGCACATTGTAGATAAACACAGACCAACTGTTAAAGTATCAGAATCTACTGGTGCCATTTTGGCACAACTAGACAATGTACTTCCATATGCTACTTCAGCTTCCATACGGGTTCGAAACATCTCCAAATAATTCTCACTATACTCAATTCCTTTGTTAAGCCCTCCAAAGAATTTCTCTACTCCAGAAGTATAATCTGGTGTCCAGAACCTCACTGAAAGATCTAGTTTCGGGTGAGCATGTTGATTTGGATGTTGTTGGGGTTGAACTTGTTTTGCCATTGTACAACCCTTAGCTGATCTTCTTCAATATTCCAACTTTTTAGTTCCCTTAACACTTTTTGATATATCAAAATCCACGTTTCCTTTAATAGCTTTCTTGAATTATCGATCAGACGTCGAATTGGCAATCTCTTGTGTCAAAACTTATGTGAACATTTGTTGATCCCCTTTCCCAACCAATGCAAGAAATAGTCTTGAAATCAACTCTCAATATCAAAATCAATGAAGTTTAGAATAATTATAATAAAATATCCTATATATTCATCCGAATGTCAGGACATTAGCAAATCGTATAGAAACAAAATATCTATTCACTCTCGATGTGATGTTCGAACTTAACAAAATCATTGTAGCCACGCGTCTCCTCTATTAATATAGTCATTACCAATCTGTAACTGTTCCTTAATGGTTTTAATTAAGTACTTTCGTTTATGAACTGCCAATTTGATACAAGTAATCGTCAACTTAATTTGAATTACGTAATCTTTAGAAATGATGGAAGGATTCTTCTATACCCCTTTTAAGACAATTTGGTAGTTCAAGATAACAATGCTTCATGGGTGTGGTATGTAGGTTCTACGTGTATGATATGTATGATGTGCATGGTGTTCCGTTAATTCACGTAGTAGGGATAAAACAACATACGAAGAAACATAAGAAGAAACATACGAAGAAAATTGAAGATATCAAAAAAAGGGGTCAAGAACTATGAAATAAAGTTCTGAAGAAAGTAGAAATGGAGAGCTTTTGGGTAGAAGTATCAATGTTGGTACGTAGGAAAACAAAACAAAATAGTCTCTAAGGCGTATCTGGGTTCCTAGCATAGCGTTGGAAGGGAGTAGAATTCCACTGAATTAGGTGAATCTTGTAACATTCGAGAATATGTAATTATAAATACGAACATAATTGTTGGTGTATAGATAAGAACGTCCAGCGCGATGATGTATTATGTTGAAACTAAAGTATGTTATATAACGAATGATCTAAAGTTGCAATTTAAGCGTTGATATAATTGTAAGCAGTATACACTAGAACAGTAGTTATATTGACAAAATCGTGATTTAGCACTTTAAGACCTGTTCAAGTATGCTATAATCTTAACCCGATTCAATGTACCACTATTACATACATGATGCAAGCTATGGTTTATGGTTGCTTTAACCTTGAGGAGCTTGATTTAACAAAATACTCTTGCATTGTGTCTAAATCTTCATGATCTGTCTCGTCTTCCGATAACACTGGAGAGCCTTCTTTAACAGACGGGCCCGAGCTTAGGCTCAGTAGTTTCTGCTGTAAAGACTTTGATTTCAATCTTGTGCTAGTTAGAGAGTCTTCAGAATCTGACAATTCGTAATCAGACAGATGTAGATCTATATCATGTAACTTATCAAGAGTACCAATAATGCATTTTGGTTTCCTGGACCTTCTCTTCATACCAAAGTCAAACTTAGAGCTCGACAACAGACTTGATTGACCATCTGACTGAAAGTTCATGCTTTTCTCTCTATCTTCCAGTGTTATCGTTTTACCTCTATGCGTATATTTCATAGTCTTGAAAACATTATCGGGATCATGCTTCAAGTTAAATGATTTTATCACGAGTTCGGTTTCTTTCTCTTGTTTATCTGTCACAAATGGGTTCCGCAGTATTTCTTTCCGTACAAATATTTCATCCTGTACCTGTGTGTTAGACTCGTTGAAGTGAACATTGTTCACCTGATCATTTTCCAGTGCTTTCTCATAACTAGTACCTTTATTTTTTGGCGTTTCAAAACCGCCAGGATAATTTGAATTGTAGATGATATTAGTGACTCCCAAATCTGCTGCAAGTCGATCTCTTTCACGACCTCTACCGCTTCCAATATGAGAATGTGCTGCTTGAAACAACACTCTTCCTTTGGACTTTACAACTGTTGGAATTGTCGATATAATATCTGTTGTATGCTTTCTCTTAATCGACTTCCCAGGTGTTCTCCTTGGAGACAACATCAAGTTAATTGGCGATGAGGGAAAATCAGGGATCTGCAAAGAATCTGAACCCGATAATTGTCGAAAATGTGTTGAAGCAGGTGCCTTTTTGATTGAAGCTTCTGGGCTTAGTACGCCCTCATGTAACCTAGACCCTATAAGCCCATTTGACGGTGGACTTGGACTCAAAGGTGATAGGTACAACGCTCTTCTGCTATTGTTCCTCGGTGGAGTACTTGGTACAAATGATGACATTTCAATCTTTTAATTATTTTTTGTCAGACTTCAAGTATCTAACAAACGGTTTTAGGTTTGTGATCTGAATAATAGGATAACAAAATCAAATGCTTTGTGGTCAGTTTGATTTCGATGTCCTTTTGTATATCGGAATTTCTAAGTTATCAGTGACAATTGCTAAACAATTGATCAATCCACAACAAAAGCTCTTATAGTTAATCATATTCCCAATGATAAGCATAAGAACATTTATTTAATCTGTGAAATTAATAAATTTTTGCTTAGCATCATCTACAAAGAAGAGAAGAGAAATCCATTCAACAGTGATAACTTGGGGCGGGCATCAATTACTACATTAGGTATATTTCTCTTGCTGTGGTAAAATGAACGCGTCGTCGCGAGAGATATGATTTATGGGTTACGTGATATTTTAACTSTCAATATACACTGGAAGATTTCACGCTAACTTACCATATCGACTATATTATTTCCGCTTTAATTATTCATTACGGAAGTGTTATAATATTAAACATCATGTGATAGCCTATTATTGTTCCGGGTTGATGGTTTCTGTTTCTCATTTTATCTTAGAAATTGAATTTAGGGTATGGTGAAACAGGACAATGGGTTTATATTTCACACTCATACAAGGAAGTTTAGGTTCCAGCTTGCCTAAAAAATAGGTTTAATGATTGATCAATAGAAGATTCTTTTTATATCGGTAAATAGTTGAAAGTATAAATCAATAAGRAGCGATTGTGACTTGAGACATCATTACAATTGAGCTGGTAAATTGCAAAAAAATAACTGTACCTTCTATATTCTGGTTGCCAAGTCGTTTTTTCACAGTTTATTATACCAGGAGACGATCAATTGATAGCCCCTTTACTACTGAAGTCGTCAAAGAATCGAAAAACTCATCAACTTTATTCAAGCCAATTTTTTTTGTCACTTTTGTCACCTAATGAGAATCGGAAGTGTCTTTTCGGTAGTAACTGTGTTGCTTGCCAGGATAATATCGGCTTACGATSCTAATTTGGATTTAACACATGCTGATTCATCTTTGTCCTTCCCTGAACTTGAAATTGCAATTCCTAATCAAATCAGTCAGAGTGAATTGGAAGAATTTCGACTTGATCGTTTTGTCAATCAAGGAGATTCTTTGTTTATACCTGGCAGGTTTGTTGTAGTTCCTCCAAGGCCGCATTTAGTTGGTGCTCTTTGGCCATATGCTCCCAATCCATACGATGAATGGACTATTGATTACGAAGTATGGTTTGTAGGTAGACACTCCACAACTGGAGGCCTTGCTTTATGGTTTATTGATAAAGTTCCCCCATATCCTAAAGATGGTGCCGCTCATGGAGGACCTGAAAAATTCACAGGCACTGCTATTATTATTGACGGTAACTCAGATTTACCAGTGAAAGGACATGACAAATATGTAAAACTATATACTAACAATGGTACTCGTGACGTCTCCACATTCAAACTCAGTAATGCTGAAGATTCTTGTTTATTGTCTCATGAAGCAATGAGTGATAAAGCTGTTAATATTCAAGTCAGTTATAAATTCACAGGCGAAGAAGAAGGCAATTGGTTCAAAGTTCGAATCAACGGCAATGACTGCCTATCATCTAGGGAGGTTGTTATTCCTCGTAATTACTTTTTTGGTGTCACTGGTGAAAGTGGTGAATATGTTGGTTCCGAAAACGCTGGTGGTTTGGTTAATTTAGCTACTGGATTTGAAATTTCTGATTTGAAATTGTTCAATCAGCTAACCAGTGATGCAGGTTCAGGCCTTGTGGAAGATCTACCAGAGAAAGATGCTGGAAAACAAATTGAAAGATCCCGTAAGGAAATTTCAGGAGAAATCGAGAAATTGCAAGAAGACCTGAATGTTTTAGAACAACTGGAAGATGAAGATCCAACAGTTGATGAGTACGCTGATGATATGGCTGAAGTTAAAGAGGACTTAAAAGAGCTATACAAGAAACTTCAAGAATTGGAGAAAGAAAGCCCTGAATATATTGATACTGTAAAGAAAACTGGGGAAAACTTAGATAAATTACTATCATCAACTGGCAAGCTTGAAAATAATGATTTACGGCTAAAATTGGGGTCAATTACTTCAGAGTTGCAAGAGGTTCGTAGAGCCATGAATGAGTATGTTTCAACAAATCAAAAGCAAGGCAAATCAGATCCTCAAGTTGATGACATCATGAAGCATTTGTCGGATACTAGAGGAACTCTTGAAGATCTCTCTGCTCTGAAAAGTACTCTAGGTGAAATTACCTCTCGTCAATCAAAGACCGAAGACCAATTATCATCAATCTCTCATTCTCTTTCACTATTACATAAATCACTTGAGTCGTTATCTGAAGATATCAAAAAGGTGGAACGTGATATAAAGTCTCTTGCAGGAAATAATGGGGAACTCAACTCAGTCTTGTCAGGTATTTCCAATCATGTAAAAGGTATCAATGAGTTGAAGAAAGATTTTGGTTCGTCGGTAGTTGCTACTTATGGTATCAAATCAATAGTTATTGGTTTAATTTTGGTCATCTTAGGTTCTGCATTTGTTACAAGTTTGATTATGAATAAGATGGTTCGGATGCACGAAAAGATTTTGTAAGATTAAAACTGCATATAGGATAATTTACACTCTGCGATCAGTATTGATCATTAATAATAATAATAATAATAATAATATTTTTTTTTTTTTTTTTTTTGATTCAATTAGATAGTAAATAATAAATGATATTTTGAGCTTGAGCTTATCTAGTTTGGTATTTGCTTTTCATTATATATTATTATTTTAGTATTTTTTCTTAGTACAGTGCTAAGAAGACTTATGAACACTGGTTGTTCAGTGCACTCTTGATCTCTTTAGATGCCTTACCGAAAGGAAGGAAGAGTTTTTGATAAGTTTGAGTTTAACTTATTAAAAGAAGAATCACCTAGAATCAAAAATTTGTTTCATTAAAGTAGCAGAGATTAGATACCGAAAAAGGTTCGTACCAAGAAGATCAACCACTAAGTGATCCTTATTAAAGGCATAAACATTGTTTCCAGCTATTTGAGAAAACGATGATTCATTTTCATACTTATTGAGCAAATTGAAATATGCTCAACATGAGTTAAGAGTTAGGAAGCTTACTGACATGTAAAGCCCTGCTGCAGTGAAATAAAGCATCAAGAATTTAGATCAAAGACAGACAATGGATGAAAATCAATTTGGTCAGGTCAAGTAAGAATAAAGTTTTGAAWMTGAATTTAGAGTTATTTCAGCTTAACCGTTTTTGGGATTTAACTTACAGCTCAAAGTCTAATAGTAAGCTTAATCTTGCTATTGATCTGTCAACTCAATGGACGAGCTTAGTTACTATTTGATGAAACTTCGCGAGTCTATATGTCCTCGGTTCCTTTCACTCATTTCTAATACGATTAGATCTTCAACTTATTAATGTACTCCACCCACTTTACTCAATTACATTTGTTTTGGTTGAAATTGCTAAACTAAGATAGTTCCAGTGATGCTTCAAAACCAGATGCTTCAACAACAGATGCTTTGCCGTGAATTTATTAAGAAAACCATACGTCCTGGGAGAGTACAAGAAGCTCTCAGATTTCACAATCTTTCTGAGTTACTCAACGTGGATACCGATTGTCCATTTACATTTGCTAGTTTGATCACATTTTTGTAGCCATTGATAATTTTATATTATATGAGCTCTCTGGTCATTATCCCCAATTCGCTATCGTTAGGAATGATTGAAAACTTAACAAAAAAAAAAAAAAGTGAAGGAATTTTTTGATCATTGAAGATTGCGTGCTCTTACTCATCATTCACTTGAAGCTATAAACGAAAAATTGAATTGGTGAAATAATTACAGCTCTAACACAAGCTACCAAAACATGTTTGATTACGATATCTTTTTATTGAAGTGACAAAACTTGATTCGTGATAGAACATCAAATGGAATATACGGTTAACAACGGTCAGTGGACCAGAACTATGGGAACCCTGATTTATCATCATTTTCAGTCCATAGTTCTCTTATGTCCCACTTTTCATTTGAAAAAATGACATCAAATAAATATCTACAGAATCTGGAGTATAACTTCATTTTACTGTTTCATACTATTGAACTCCCTTGATTTCCTCAGGGATTGTCTCCTTTGGGAAAGCATAAAGCATTAAATAATCAAAGAAGAAACTGGGTTCGAATAGTGATCCGTTATGAAACTGAAGATGAAACAGTGACGCTGAAATGGGAAGTAAGACTCATTATGACTCCTTGGATATCAACTTGAGCAAGCTAAGGTTTGCCTGCTCTAAGAATTGAGGCTAAAAGTTCAGAAAGCCTAATGGTAGTTCGATCATTTTCTTACTGGGTAATAGTGAA
>BCGN01000009.1:894623-942090 GCA_001599295.1 Sporopachydermia quercuum
TTCCCCGGCTAGACTACTGCCTAAGATTATCAATAAACAAAACTTTTATATTCCTGATTGTATTATTACAGCAAGAATTAATATTGCCACGTATTATTTCAGTGAGCCATTCTCATATTATCAGACAGCATAAACCAGTTCCTTTTGAMTGCTGTCAAATCACTACCGAATTCTGGGGAGTTGCCTTACCAACTCCTCTTACCAAGATTAGAATGAAAACTCTCTAATTCTTGAATCTARCTTAATAAATTTGTATGGATTGCTAAATTTTTTATTTGTGCAGAAGAAAATGTTCATAATTTCTCAGTCTCATCTCAAATCTATAGGTTTGATCACATTATACACTTCAGTAACCGTTGTTTACCTAGAAGCAAGAGTTCCTTATATCAAACTTTGCAGGATCCTGAGTGAAAAAATTCCATTGCTTAAACTACTATTTCTGTAATATATTCTCACAAATATCAAAGTTTACCACATTGTGTACAATTGTTCATCATAAATCAAAGACTTCCATATTTTTAATTCTATTGTCTCCCAGCCTGCGTCTGAGAGTCTAAAAATATCTATTATATTTAGAACTTAATTAAGCTTTCAAGAATTATCTGAAGTCATAAGCTCAAGTTGGGTTTCCGCCAAAATGTATTGAATCTTCTAATTGTTTCACTTCTAGTTGTATTAGTACTTCTTCTTTATATTCCATTCCGTGCCTGCTTTAATCATAAGTCCAAAATGAAATATCTAGCAACAGATCTGTTTTTATCAATATCTGATGTAGCGGTGAAAACTCAAACCTTTGGCTTCTACTAAGGTTGATTTTGCAATACCTCTAAAAATCAAAGGCATTATTTCTACGAATGAACTGATTTTCCAAGTAAACTTTAGCTATTGTTAACCTAAACACAATTAAGGTTAGATGTTATTTTCCTTTTCCTTTTCCTTTCGTTTGAAACTAGTTGGGTAATTTAGTTTGAACCTCCCGTTTTCCTTTTGATTGATTTATCTCTCCCATTCAGGATCCTCGTCGTTTTTATGTCTAACATAATTCTACATAGAAGAAATTACAGTAATTCATAAATTAGACTGAATATTTCACAGACAGTGAAGATCTGGGAATGGGTTATACTTTTGAATTGGAGGGTTTAACATATTGTGGTCTATGAGTGGATTGTGCAGCTATACACCAAAATTCTGTTTGAGTAGACTTAGGTTATCAGTATTTTTTTTTATGCTGACCTCAATTCATGGTCCTAACTCGAACAACATCAGTAGAAATATATTAGATAAAAAYAMTACAACTGATACGAAATGGCCATAATAGTCTAAATGAAAACCACTATAAATGAAAACCACTAGAAAATCAACAAGTACAGGATATAGTCACACAGGGTGCACACAGTGTAAAAGTCTACGGCGGAAATGTGACGAAAAACAACCATGTTGCACATTCTGTGTGAAGAAGGGATATACTTGTGAGTATGACTTTATACAGATGTATGTGCCCAGAAAATCAAAGAAAACGGCCGGATCAAACTCTGGAATCTCATCAGGAAGTCCTGTAGCAAAATCAAAGACTAAAAGGAAAAGAGAGCCACCATCACCAGACTCATCAGATTCACCATTAAGATCAATGAGCAGCCGCAGTTCTAGTATAAGTATTAATAGAAGTAACGAAAACTTGGAACTGATAAGTCCAGCAAGTGAATCTTCTCCAGCAGTCTCAGCTCCATCATCCTCAAACAACTCRTCATATGAAACATTTACATATATACAATTTCCCTTAAAGTGGTATCAATCATCAATATTGGACTGGTTCAATTATTGCCAACAGTTCGATCCACRAGTACGTCCAGAGGCAGAGACCAAATCGTTCATTTATTCCTTCTTTGTTCAAACTGGCTGTGTGACAAACTATGTATTAATCCGAGATGGAAGTAATCCTTTGTTCCGTGAGATGATGGGTTTAGACACAACTCAACCAATGATTAGAACGGCTATTTACGCTGTAACAGCTAATGCACTATGCTTGCTTGTTGGAACAGAGAAGTGGCTGAAGATTAGAGAAAAGTATATGAATCTCTGCATGAAAATGCTTGCCAAGAGGGTAGGGAGGCCAGAATCTTTTGAAGAAGGTGCAGCTATTCTTTCAAGTGTAATGCTACTGTTTTCTGAAAGGACAGGAGCCCCTGGTGATGTTTGGAGGTTACATTTAAAGGGTGCACTAGGGTTGATTGAGAAGTACTATCATGAACTGGAAACTTTCGATGAAGATTCTACTAATAARCTCAATTGTAAACGACTATTCATTATAATGTGCGTGTGGCATGCACATGCAGACAGTCTTGCGTGGTTGACGGCTCCCAAGGGTGGAATAATTCAATCAGTTGAAAAGGGTTATATGTTAGATGAAACGCAGTATATGCATATGGTAGAAGGATTGATTATTGACGGCTTCAATACTATAGCTTGCTATGGGGTTGAGCTGACACCTGTGATACGACGAACTGTCAAGTTTTTGATGAAGAGAAAGCAGCATCAACATTCCACTGGTCAAATATATAAATTGACTATAAGTGAGATGGAAGAGGTTAATCATTTGGTATCAGTACTTGGAGTTTTGAAACAGAAGAAATTTGAGTTCGCAGGTATTGAGCCAGAACATCTTAAACAGTTTATGAGAGGTGCACATATTATGTTTGTCAATGCAATTACAGCAGCACTACTAGTTCGAATCCAGGGTGTTAGTATAATGAGCCCAATAATTCAAGACATAGTTGATGAAGCTGCCAATATCTCCATCAATCTGACCGAACCTATGCTTATTTCAATTCATCCTGCATTGTTTATTCTTGGGTATTACAGTCTCAATGAGGCGTCTCAAATGAAATTCAGTAATAGACTGAAACAAATACTGAATCGTAGTATCTATGTTGCAAGTCATTCGATGAAAAGGCTAGAAAATCAGTGGAGCAATTTTGAAAAGGGAATCTTTTATACAGAATTTGAAGATGATTACGATTATATTGCATTCTGATGGATTATTTCTATCAACTTTTACTCTTCTTCCTATGCATGGTATGTAATTTGTACTTTAAAGTACTTGCTGATCTACAGATTATACTCTGATATCGTTACCCTGGTGGTGAGTGATCTTTGTTTTCAAGTAATCAAAAGAAATTCAGGTATAAGTGGTAAGTGTAATATTATATTCTCAATAAACTAATGAATAGTTAGCCAGATGGCTGAAAAATATATATTCTTGCAATCTCATACTATTTTGTAAACAAATACTATAGTGATGATTCCATTTTAATCCATGGAGACATGTAATGCCATGGAGTGTTTTCCTTAGTACTAGACTGCACACATTATTATGCTTATGGCATTTCTATTCAATACTTCATGAGCATATATTTACGAACATCCCAAGCTTCCAGTAGAAAAGGCCCAGAGTTAAAGAGAAAATTCAGCTTTCATACTGCTGTACTCACAAGAATTATTTAYTATTTTATAATGATTTACTAGTTGATCCAGTCTCTTCCATACCACTTTCGGAATCCATTTAGTATCTGGAGTAGGTATCACTACTGAATTATAAGCTATTTCATTTATGTGACTCACCATAGAAAAATAACACGTATATATCACRAATCGTAACATTCTGAAATATTCTAAAATAATCTATCAGTAATATAAAGATAAAATCAATCATCTACACATAATCGAGTACTCCCACAACGACTATCTTTTGAATTTAAAGATCTACTTGAGCCTTTGAATGAGTTTCAGCGTTTAGGAATGAAATGTATAGTACCCACATGCATCCTCCGTCCTTTCAAATGCAAAAGGTTCTTTCTTGATTTTCCTTCATTTGTCAAGTCGCCAACACGAATAATTGATTGATTACGAGTACTTTTATGATTGACAWTATAATATAATACTGGGAAATATAACTATCTATAAACTCTATTAGTATTAGTTCGGCGATCTATTTCTGGTAATACTGAAATGAATTATAGAAAAGAAGGAGATATGCTTCCGAGCTATTCYATCCCCTTCTCAGGTTGCTCACTCTGGTTTAAACCCTAGTTTCAGATCAACATCACATAGCATATTATATATATTGACATAAATTGTAAAAGAAACAAACGATTTGTATTAATTTCAATAACAAGACACAGTTGATAGAGCGCCTCAATTTTTATTTATAAAAGGTCTAAGATCTCTTGCTACCTTTATATGATAAATGGGCATTGTTGAAATCACGTAAAAGACAATGAAATTACAAACAGGGATACTTGCAGGTTGAAAATATATTTGATGAAATGGATGATGATGGCAATTCTCGGACGTGAGGCTGATACTTTTGTGCTTTCCTTGACCTTATTCAACATAATGGTTCCAAGAAGTTATTGGCAATGTGTTCTACAAAGGAGTTCGAAAATGCATTTCCTCTACTGTTTTTTTTATGATTATTTATTTGTAAGAAAGAATGCACAAAAATAATTCTCGAAATTTGAAAACAAGTAGGTATTGGGTTGTTTCGACATACTGATACTGAATTGATTTCGTATTATACGATAAATCGTATAGAAGGAATCTCGTAATAAGACGGTTCCAAGAAAATAGTATTCTAGCACGGTTGATAATTTATTGAGCTTGTAAAATGATTCATTCTGCCACTTTATTCATCAAATGCTTTCTATATGCGCAGTGTCAGGCACTTCCAATGAATCTCTGCAATAGAAAGCAAGCCATAGGTAATTGCACTACTGCACTCACAAGAGTAAGTGACAAGCATTCAAATGCTTTTTTCCACCYACTAGCTTATTCTACACTTTTTTGACTACACACTACAATCATTAAACTTACCAAAGTTCTAGATTCTTTTTAATCTTGTCTTACTTTGAAATTGTGTTCAATGGAATGAGAGTGCCATCATCAAAAATATTATGATTTGATCCCTTGCAAAATGCAATCGAGCAGGCACTGCTTATCGTATCACTTACCACACTGTCTGGTAACTAAAATCGTCACTTTCATCTCGTGGAACACTAATGGTTCTTTTTCATAGATCGAAGCATTTATTGATTAAATTAGAAAATTATCATTMTATGAATATATTTTGGATACTGTAAGTACTAACTCAACTTGCATTCAACCTTCATTAAATCATGTAGCAACAGAAAATCTTTGATTTTTCACGGAAAAACCCGGAATTTGAGACCCGAAAACAGACTAAGCTTAATTGATGAGATTCTTTAAGTTTGGTCCTGCTTTTAAGGTTCTGAACTAATATTAATACAGATATAGATGTATCTAGCAGCTGCTGACACATACTCTATGACATGTGAACAAAGAATGTATAAACAAACAATAAACCATTCAATTCTTACTTTCAAGTTCTCTCACACAATTTCATAAATCATGATAACTCAAGGTAGAACTAGCAGGTTGTCTTGCTAATTTCATTTACTATGCATTTGATATCTTCTCATGACCTACATACACTACTATTATACTCTTCTTCAAAATAATGCGGCTGAAAAGAGAGGAAAGACGCCATTAGCTTAACTCAGTTTAAGGTTAATCCCTTTGATTCTTTCACTCCCATTCTGTCAAACTCGATCACGTTTAAACTTTACTTCTTGTCATTATAAAGGCTGCACATTTCATTGTTCTAGCCATTGAAAATCTAACAAGTCTCCCAAGATTAATCATTGTCATTTGAAAGAGTGAATTTGCTAATATTTATTGTGTTCCATTTATTATTCATACATAGAACGCTTACCAAACAAGATATAGCAGTATCTTTACTGAGCTTACAAAATCAGATTCATTATCGGTCCGCTTGAGGTGCCGCCACTACCTTTCACATTATTTATGCCAAGGTATCTGTGTTCTATCAAATCTCAACTCTAGTTCCATAAATTGGGCATCAAGAGCAATTAACTTTAGAGATAGGGTAAAAAATAGACTATGGTTCTTGACTCAATGAATTACTTGATCCAATCAATAGATAAAGCATTCTTTTTAGGAAGAAGAAAATAAACCCTCTTTAACCCATCACCACCAAATTTACAATTGTTTGAAAAAAAAACCTCAATGTTGTTGTTCTTACCCCAGAGTTTCTTGGTTTTGGTAGTTAACATAATTATCTTCGTTCATTATGGTGAATAATTTTCTGGAGAAAAAACATCATTTTAAGTTTGACTATAAGAGCAAAACTTCACTTTAATAAAGTTAACGTTCAAAATAATTTCACATCAAGCAAACTCTATTCCAACTTAAAGTGACATGTTCTCTTCTTGAACCTCTTCGCTGGTTTTGGGCTTTGTAATAAATTTATATATACAAGATGATGATCACTTTCAGGAGGTGATGCTTTGGTGGTGAGAGCCGACGAAGAGCGTGTGAGGAGATGTTGGTTTATGATTGTTAATAAAATGCTAAGTGAAGGACCTGGTTTGCCATGAGTTTAAAATAGATGAGTACAATAATATACTTGTAGTAACTCTTTTATTTGGTACTTACATTTCATCTGAGGGTGCAACTTAGTTAACAACAGCAACAACAGCAACAACCGTAACAACAAGAACCTGACTGTTCAAAGGATCATAACGCCAACATTGCAATATAGAATACAACAACAACATATAGTTGACAGGATATGGTTGATTTCAGTATACCTGAACATGATAGGAGGGCTCGCTCACAGTCAAGATGTTACTCGCCTGTGGTTTCTTCACCACTGTCTTCGTATTCCAATTCAGTTCCCCCATTACTACGCACTAGATCGTACTCAACATGTCCATCAACGTCATCAGCTATGACAGCAGTTGCTTTCGAGAACTTTGAACCGCGAGTTACTTTTGATACCACCAACACCAGCTATTTTGACATCGACGAAGATTCGTATTTCCCGAGTTTCCCACCAATAGATACTCCTGATACTTCAATTGACCATCTTCATTGCAATTCAGATAATCTGTCACCGGTTAGCCTGCGCCCTATATTGAAGAAGACTTCTAGTTATGATTCGGCTTCTGGTGATATAACTTTCAGTTATGACGAAGATTTGTCTGACGAGTCTTCAGATTCAGACGAAAAAGAAGAAGAAGACGAGAATATTGATGGCCAAAATAAAACACAAGATGACACAACTAATAAGCCAGAGCCTCCTAAGCCGATGTACAAATCATTATTTGGGGACGATGAGGTGAAGCCAACCACTCGAAGACATTCCGATTTTTCCTTGCTTTCTATGGATCATTTCAACATTGGAAGTCTACCAAAGCCTTCATATGAACCTTCAATAGACATCAAATCCAAAGCCAGATATAAAGAGCAATCAAAGAAACTATCAGCAAAAGTAGTTAATTCAAAATTAGGAATTGACACATTTGCAACAGGTGAAATGGATATAAACTATCAAAACTTGGAAAACTATTTTGCATGTACCAAGAGTTTTCGTCATAAAGACTATCCGCCAGACGTTACACCAAGGAAAACTATTCTTTGTATTATATCTGGAAGGAGACATACTTGGGATGCTTTGGATTGGGTTTGTAGGGAACTACTGGAACCATACGACTCATTGGTAATATTATCTATTATTGAACCATCAAATACACAGCTTCAACTAGCCCCGACCATAAATAACATAATTTCATATATCATTGCAAGAACTGCTGAGGTAATTTCACTAACAGTTGAGATTGCTGTTGAACAAAAGTCTGAGAAAGCTGTGGCTCAGGCATATTCAATGTACTTACCATCATTAGCTGTTGTCGGAATCAAAAGGCTGGAACCTTTACCAACTCCTGCTAACGACGGAACTAAGACTCAAAGGAGAACTTCAGGTAAATCAATTAGCAGACCGCTTGCCAATGCGATCGTTGCTAAAATTCCAATACCAGTAATATTTGTCTCATCACTCTATCTAAGTTACTTCAAGCTTCCTAATTTTCAGTTCGGCTCGTCTTTGCAATCAAAAGCCAACACAGATGAAGAGGATTTGGATCCTCTAGAGCCACCAAAAGTTTCATCTATTGAGAAATCCGAGGAATCCTCAAAGAAACCAACCAGATCAGTCAATTCCAATGATTTCAGCAGAAAACTCAAATCAATTAGTTCTATTTCACTGAAATCATCTTTGAATGGAACATCTAAGGATCCAGAACCTAGAAGGATTCCTAGACAGTCAGTCACCAGTAATTCAGATAACATGCCCGTTCAAAGGATCAAATCCCTACTTAGTGACGGATCCGTTAGCTCAGACAAGCCTTCTTCACCTACAGAGTATAGAGTGAGGTCTTTGTTGGACGATTTTTCATTTGAGAAACCTGTCGTAAGGTCAAAGAGTATTGCTGTTATTCACGAGGTTCCTGAAAAAGAATCCAAACCAAAAGCGAAAAAAGGTTTTTTGAGACGATTCAGTTCAGTTGCCAAATCGGGATCGAAGAAGTGATTATATCCTATAGTATAACCCCAGTGAAGCTTATGAAACAAGGTAAACACATGAGGGTATAGAGTTATACCACGTTTCATCTTTTCTTTATGATTTACTTATTTATTTATTATTATATTATGATTTTCTTTCTTGGTGCTTGCTCGAGGTTGTACATATGCAATGGAACAAGTCTTTCCGGTATCAAGACGACTGTTCGGCTTAATGAATTTATGAATGAAAAATTTAATTGAATAATACTACAACATGAATGATTGCAAATGAAATTAATAGAATTAAACGATATTAGAATTATTATGCGAGCCGAGTATTAAACAGTAAGAGACTTTGTGATTTATACGATTAAGCGACTAGTCAACTATATCTGCAGTGCTGGTAGACTCTAGGGGTTGCTGGCCTCGAGATTGTTCTACAGTAGATTGCTGGGAACCATCTTCAATATCATAAGCCTCAATTTCTTTTTCTAATTCTTTCTTCTTGTTTTCCCACTCCTTCATATCGTAAATCTTTTCTTCAACGCTCAATACTCCACATTGATCGAAAACGTGAAGCATATTTTCCGCTTCTTCAACAGTCATTTCACCCAAGATTTTGTTGATCTCATCTAAACTTCCAGTTTCGATTGCTTTTCGCATATTTTCTGGTACTTCATTTTGATATATCTCCCAAACTTCTTTGCTATTAGAATCAGGAATATTAACCTGAATCGTGGTATTCGGATCAACTGGATGTAGCTGAATTTGCTCAACTTCTTCAACATCGCCGTCAGAGGAATTCTTCTGCTCTTCGCGAAGTATTTTACATCTGTTTACAATATGATTCGTAGTAAATTTCACATCTTCTTGGAACGCCTTTTTAGCAGGATGATCTGGTTCTAGCAAACGCATGAACAACATTGTGATACCCTGCTCTGACCCACCAAGTTGAGCAGCATACTGTAATAAAAGAGCTTGATGAACAATAGCAATTGTTCGAGCATGATCATTATCTAATTCCGCATCAAAAGCTGTCATGATCAAGGCATCTTTCTGATTTTCAGTAGCAATTTCGGGATGCTTTGTCAAGAATTTCAAACTTGATCTATAGTCCGTTCGAGGTATATGTGAGAACTCTAGAGTTGTAGGTAATAAAGTAAGATCTGTGGCATCAAGCATTGACTTTCTGTTGGATTTACCTTTGGTGCTAGTGGAACCTGTGAAAGAACCGACATTGGTTTCTGTTGATTTTGTTATTCTATTAGAATCATCTGATGGCTCTAAATTTGTCGAGGAAGCTGGAGTAGAGATGTTCTTATCAGTTGATGACGCTCGTGTGCTTCCAGATGATGACGCAGTAGGCGTGGTACTGGATGCCGGCTTTGAAGTTTCCGATGGGGAAGAGGACAGTTTCTCCTTGTTTAAAGAAGAATAGTCGAAACCGGTATGAATATCATCAACAGTAATGTGAGCTTGCTTTTCTTCCTCCAATTCAGCTAAATGCTTTCTACGTTTCTCAAGCGTCTCAACAACCTTTTCCAAATGATTTTTGAGCTGCCGCTTAAACTCTTTCCCTTTGCCATCCGGAGGTGCTTGTTTCAATTTCTCTGATTCTGATACTTGTGTCAAAAGGTCTTCCATCATTTCCATATAGCTTAACTCGTCCTCAACTTTTGGTGCACCTGTTCGATCAATATTCTCCCTAGGAAACTTCTCATCGGCCTCTTTCAATAGTTTTTTCTGAACAGCTTCATCAGTTAGGCTTTCATTTGATGCCAATAGAAAGTTGATTCTTTTCTCCAGATTGCAATACATAGGAATTTCATATGTCTTGTAGTGAAGTATTGTTGCATCTCTTTGGGCCCTTTTCTCGTGTATATCTCTCTGTTTCCATCGAATAAAAGACTGTTTGTCAACATTTGGATGGACCTCAATATCTGAATCATCAGATAGTTCGATCTTGTCCCATTTTGAATAATCCAAACCCATAGTAACTATGTTCAAACCACAGATTATGAGCACACACGATCCACTGTTTCCAACTGTAGTGCAAGGGAAATAACTTAGTACTCTGAAATAAAAGAATTATTTCTTAGAATCAACACTCTGTTCAAAATTATTTATGAAAATAGAAAATTAACAATTCTGTAAATCATCTTATATTATGAAATAAGGATCAACATGATCATCGTCAATTCGTGGCACTTGTTAATTGCAGCGTGGAACTCATCATGAACAAGAACTATACTTACACGTGATGCAATTGATTTGAGACACCTGACAAGAAGATTCGAGAATATAACCCGGTCTATATATAGGTATGAATATGTTTACATAATCARAAAGAAAGGTCTCCTTTCAAATATTCGTTACAGGTAATGGGACAGTTTGAGAAGTATGGATTAGCAGTTAGAAGGAAGGAAGGAAGAAAATATTAAATGGACTGATACTGATACACATGGAATTGATAGCGGCTCAGAGTTCAGATAAGCCCGCAAAAGAAAATAGAAGAGATTAGATTCAACCGTTATGTAATTAAATTGAAATTGTCTAAATCTCTCGATTTTACCCCAGTCTTTTGTTGATATTTTTGAATCTTCGGATGAGAAAGAGAGAATTAATCTCATTTGACTCTGAGAGTAAAACTCTCAGAGCCAGAGACATCTTCAAATAAACTTGTAACCTATTTTGAAGAGTTCCAAAAGTATTTAGAAATTTCACCCTTGGGGAAGGAAATGATCTTAATCGAGAACAAAATTGGTTCCTACGTTACCTTTATTGCGGGCCTCTCTATGTTCATGTAAACAGTGTAACAAAATAGACTATACTTCGGATAACGTTATGACCTCAGGACTGGAGATTTGACTGATGAAGAAAAAGAAACCCTAGCTAATTTTGATGAAATCTACAAGTGAATCAATTTGGCAAGTTCAAAACACAAATTATGGTTATCATTGTTCACCCAAAGATGACATCTTGGCTATTATTCAGAGAGGTAGCGTAGCATATGAAGGAAGCTGAAGAAAATATATATATAGAAGGATTAGATCAACAATTGCAACTTACATAACCTCCTAACTAACTTCATTATCTTTAACAAGTATGTTTTGGTTCTTTTTCTTTTTCTGTCGCGTTTCATATATTCAACCCGTCAAGCTTTCCCTATATACAATTTCTTTCAGTGTTTTTTGCAGGYATGAAATTGCCCAAATCATGTTCCTCACGCCGTAAGAAGATCCTTGTTAAAACTCATAATGAAGCAAAACAAGGATGTCTTTAAATAATGAGTTCTCGATTCTCATGAATTCAAGCATTATTTTTTCATACCTTTCTCTATCTTTTCAATCAACAGCTCTTAGAGTTTCGAGGACTCCGAAACTTTTCCCACTGATCGATCTGATAACTCTTATACATGGAAATTAAAGTTTAACTTTCACTCTCTGAAATCTTTAACTTTAACCCCTATTCATCCTTTCAATTCTAATCAAACAATGGAAAATATCCCTAGAGTTAGTAAAGTAAAGATCGAGTGAGTCATTTTTAATAATCAAGATGGTTTGATTAAGTATAGAAAGAAAGATGAAGAAAATTTCAAAGCTGCAGCTGTGAAACATGTATTACACGAAAACTTTTCAGGATCGGACAATCAGAACATGCCGTACATACAAACCAGGTGGGAACCCTCAAATCTCAAGCATGTGGCTTTGTTGGGATCATGCAAGGGTAGTTAATCCTCGGAGATATATATTATTTATAATGATCTATATATATATAATATGTAATTGAAACTCAGCTGTACTTAAGATAATTTCTATATTTCATATAAACTGTATTGTCTTGTGTTTTTCAAGAGCACTGTCATCTAGCCATCATTGATGTCAAATCTTGAACCTCCGGCAATTCCCAGAATTACCTACCTTCAACTTGATATCTCTTTTCTTTGTAGGTAGAGAGAGAGATAATAAACAGATATTTCTTTTTAGCTAGGCTCAAGCCTTCATATCCTCTAGATACAATCTTTTAATTTCAAATGATCCCTGCCAGTTGAAACGACTAGCCCCTGATAATAACTCTCAACAAATTAAATGCCTAGAGACCAATCTGCAGTTTATAGTTTCGTTATTTCTCCTTTTCTTCAATTAAACTGCCGTTTTGGGAATGCCCGCAGGAAACTTATGATTCCCAATGAATGATTTCCATAGAAACTTCTTAGAATCTACACTCTGAGAAAGTATTTATTAGTCTAGAACAGAGGAAAGATCAAACTATGGGTCGAAGAAGTACTAAATATAGAACATACTCAATGGTTGAAGTAAGAAATTCCATGGTTATTTATTATTTAACACAAGCCATTTTAGTAGTTAATACTTCCACTATAATGAAAATCTGGAGGTAATACATAACAAGGTTCAATGCTAAGAATCGTAAATACTAGGTACCAACAAAAGTTTTCAAGAGGCGAACACAACTTCTATTAATCCTTCCTTGTAGAAATTAGAGAGCTGAATTGTAACTAATTCAAACACAATTGTTTTTATATATTATAGAGGCTGACATTCAAGCCTTCGATAATCGTGATTCAACCGCCATTGCATGAAGCTGTTATGATTTCTAAATATAACGAACGTTAACCAAAGTTTTTAAACAGAGTTTAACTTCAAGAAGCTTCACAGCGAAATTCAAGAACGGTATGCCAACTTAAATAAAGTTCTAATTGAATTAAACCGCTCGTTTTTTCTTTCTTTCTCCCAAACAATACTGATGTCCAAGGAAATACTAAGTGTAAATACTGAGAATGTTATAAAAAGAATGTTATAAAATGGGGCAATTCCCCGTGGGTGACATAGGATAGTACTAACACAATTTTTTCTCTCATATTATGCTTTCAATCGTTTTGTAGATCATCAACCAAATTTTAGTCACTCGCTATAACTAATTGTTTCAGACGATAATCAAAATGGTTTCTTTCACCTCTGCTACTATTGCCGGCGCTGCTCTCGTTGCTGCTGCCTCTGCCACTGCCATTCCTCAAGCTACTTATCAATGTCATGCTGCTTGTGGTTACGCTATCTTGGCCGCTCAAGACTGTTCCGACACTTCATGTTACTGTGATGATGGTACCACCTTCATGCAAAATATCCCTGCTTGTTTAGACTGCGGTTGGTGTTTGTACGAGGATTACTATCCCTCTTTACAACCTTTCTTGGAAGCTTGTGGTCTCCCAACTGAACCTACTGGTACCACATGTAAGACTGAGGCTGTTGAAGAAACCTCAGCTGCCGAAGAAACTTCTGAAGCCCCTGCTGCCGAGGAAACCACTGAAGCCCCTGCTGCTGAAGAAACCTCTGAAGCCCCTGCTGCTGAAGAAACTTCTGAAGCCCCTGCTGCCGAGGAAACCACTGAAGCCCCTGCTGCTGAAGAAACCTCAGCTGCCGAAGAAACCTCTGCAGCTCCTGTCACTACTGCTCCCACTGGTTACGGTAATGCTACTACTGTCACTGCCAACCCCACCTATACCAACACTTACACCGTCACTTCTTGCTCAGATGTCTGCGATGTAGTTACCGTCACTACTACCTGGTGTCCTGTCAACAGCACTTCTACCTACCCAACTTCTACCGCTAGCAAGACCACCACTTCTCCTGTTGTTCCTACTGCCACTGGTGGTGCTGCAAAGGTTGCCATCGTTGGTGCTCCCGTCGTCTTGGGTATGGTCGCTATGTTGATCTAAATCTAGTTCTGTGTTTATAAGCACTGTATAATATTCGTCTCGGTGAATGCCCGATTAATGATTACTGTAGTTATGGTTTTTTATTGCGATCTGTAGTTAATTCCCAAGCTATATTAGTAATTTGTAGAGTTTTCACCCTTAGTACGTATTATGATTTTCATAGCCAATAGTACAAAATGCGGCATGGTCTTCAATTAAACAAAGGTTAATACTACTAATCACCTCTTTCCAATGATATTTTTATCTACCTTCTTTGGTCCAATTGCAATAGAGGCCTGCTACAACGATATCATTCAAGTTCATTCCATCTTTTCTATTCAACGCATATTCACCGCTTCTCGACCCAACTACACTCAATAGCTACTGGTTTAAGTGATTTCCATCGTAGAAAATGCCCAATTGTTTGTTCCAAGTGTCACCTCGAATATGACAGTTAACTGATTTTCTACCATGATTAATAATAGTCAACGATTATTGAGTCGGTCTTGAAATCAGTTACTACTGTAATCAACGTATTTCAACTACCAACATCGCACTTAATCTACTTGGTTCATTTATTACACATCTGTTCTGCGTTTACTCCGTTCTTTTTCATATCGCTTTTGCAGTACAACAATTTCCTAAAGCAATAAGGTGCTCCGGTCGTTGATACTTATATATTACCTATTACGGAAACTGAAACCAATTAAAGTAACCGCGAAACTAGCTCATATCACATCATACATGATGTATACATTAAAATACATTTAAACGTATACAATATTGCTGCATAAGCATGTATAATTCATGTAGAAGAATCTTTTGATTAATCACTGTTGGAAAAAGAGTTCGGTTGACACATCAGTTTCCTGATTGAGATTTCTACAAGTACGATTACGTAGAATTACACCCGATGATTCATATCTACAGGACATATTATTTTTTCGCCTATTATTACCTACAATATGGGCCTACACTACATAATTGTAATGACCTTTGGAAAATTTCATCAATTATCATATAAATGAAGAGTAATTGATAGTTTCAATAGAAGTGGAGAACTTATAGGATTGTGTCATTAAAATCATAATATAAATGAGCGAACAGTTTTTGAAGGTGTTGATTTCACCGTCGGGAGTCAGCTTCAAACTGTTAGCACTGTGATGAACCACCAGTTTATCATTTCACACAACAAATAAACAGGTAGATGTTAAGGTACTAAATATTGTCGGATTCTATTCTCTCATATTTTGCATGGAATATTGTAGCGTAACTACCCATTAGATCACCACTGTGTGCCTGACTTTTGACTAGGTAATAGATAAAGTTATACAACCATCCTTATTAGGAAAGATTTGATAGCAGCTTTAAATTAAAGTTTGCATAAAAGATAAACAGCGATGAACAGAAGATCAATTCATCATAGAAACAGATCATTTCCATCTCGCTGTGTTCTCCACCAGAAATCAGTTATGGTAGAATGATAAATCAAATAAAACATTAGCTTCTTGGAAATCACCATTGAGTAAGATTACCTCATGACTGTAATTGAAATAAGAAACGGTCCCTAAAAGTGCAGGGAATTAGAGTTACTAGGGAGATCCTACACATTTGGTGGTAACACAACTGATGGAAAATCAGACATAAAAGAACGGCTTACCATATCTTGATCAGTTGAATATTGGTTATAGCACAGTGTTAAGTAGCAAGGAGAATATCTGAAATAGAGATAATCATTGGAATGCAGAATTAATGGTTTGATCTTTCATAATTTTGTTTGTCATATATAATCTTGCTTATTAGCACTTTGGTGTTTAATTGGTTCCAGTACTCGTTTTGATCTAAACCTACGTTTTCTTCTCAGTCATTATTAATTAGAGCTTTTCAACTACCTAATTATCAGAATTTTCCAAAAGCGCTAAGAAAGCCTTATAATTTTCCAGCTTAGATTTTGTCAACTTTGCCYCCTACACATGAGAGTACTATTATATCAATAGAAAAAGCAACATAAGAATTCGAGTGATCCAATAGATCTATATAAATATCCCGTCTACACAAGCTTGTTTACCTCATAACTGACTTTAGACAGATTATACAATACCCAATAATTCAACAAACAAACGTATCACAATATAAAAACAGAAATGATAATGGATCAAAAACTGACGGGTCCTTTGATCCAAACAACTATCATTGCATGCATTAGCACACTACAATTTGGTTACCACTTAGCTGAATTAAATGCACCAGAAGCAATATTATCATGCCAGTCAAACGTACCTGGTCCTTCAACAGATTATGACTCTACATTTTTCGGTCGCAGAAACTTGGCCCAATGTATACCTATGAACGATAACGGTGTTGGGGCTATGGTTTCGATGTTTTCTCTAGGTGGTTTGATAAGTTCAATGATTGCTGGTTCACTATCTAATAAGTACGGTAGAAGAAGAGTATCAGTCATAAACTGTATTAATTTCATGCTCGGTCCTCTGATAATGACATTCTCTAACTCTTTGGTCATGATCTGTATTGGAAGATTCATTTCTGGCCTTGCTGCTGGTGCAAGTTTAGTTACTGTCCCAGTATATGTTAACGAAATAAGTCCCCATTGTCAAAGAGGGCTTCTAGGTGCTATGGTACAGCTATCTGTAAATGCTGGTATGCTGCTAGCCCAATTGCTAAGTCTGGCGTACTCGAACAACGAACAATGGCGATATATTCTGCTGGCAGGATTTGTAATTGCTGTTATTAACTTCCTGCTTCTTTTGACTAATGTCGAATCACCCAAGTGGCTAACGAAACAAGGGAAATTCGATGAAGCAAAGATAACTTTAGAATACCTACGTCAAGAAACCAATGTCTTCCATGAAATAGAACACTGGGGAAAAACAGAAGCTGATGAAACAACTAGTTTATTAGAAAGTACTACTTCTTCTTCAGGTTTTAGAAGAAACTCAATAAATCCATCGACAATATCTCCTTTTGATTTCCTGCTAAGCAAAAAGTTTAGAAAGTCCGCTATTGTTGTTATTGGTGTTATGTCAGCACAACAACTCACAGGTATGAACTCAATTACGTTTTACGGAGTTTCTGTTCTGGCAAAAATTGTACCCGACTATGCAGTAATTCTCAACTGTTTCATAACTTTTGTTGGTTTAGTAACAAATGCTCTGGTTTCTCCCTTTGTTGATAGACTAGGCAGAAAACCATTCTTATTATTATCGCTTGGTATCATGGGAACATCTGCTTGTTTTATGTCCATTGGTATTTTGAACAACTTTCAAATACTGTGTGCATTATCTACATTAACATTTGTCTCTGCATTTTCAATTGGTCTGGGTCCAATTCCCTCACTTCTTATTCCTGAAGTAACAAAGCACACCGCTGTATCATCAGCACAGTCCGTTGGGATGATCGCCAATTGGATATCTACTATTTCTATTGGATATCTTTTTCCTATTGTTAACTCTTACCTTGGTGGCTATGTATACTTGATTTTTGCAGGTATTGCGGCTGTGTACTTTCTTTTCGTGGTGGAGTTCGTTCCCGAAACCAAAGGTAAGCTTACATACGAAGAAGTATGGAACTTATCAATTATCGATATGTGAGCCTGTTGAAAATTCGATGTTACTATGATACCTATTTGAGAATCAAAAGTTCATGCAGAGCGCCACTGCTATCAATAATCTTCACAGCTTTGCATCTTTTCTTTTTCTTACTTACCATTCGCACGTTCATATAAATTGCATTTCTACTTAAAATATTAAATCAACTACTAAATGAACCCRGTCAGAAACCAATWAATGCGTAGAAACATACTATCGAATCAGTGTATCCTTCTATTAATATGTCTTTGTTCCTAATCTAACCCAATCGCCTGCTGGACCTTCACAACTCATTAGTTTAATCACTCCAGAGTTCCACTGCAATGCCGGACCTATTAGTTCTCCGTCATCTGCCACCGTAGTTCCAAGGAAATCAGACACACGGGACATTACTGTACTTCTAGTTGACTCTGGTACTGGATAAGTATTTGAATAAGCCAATGATAAATGAGGATCGAAATCAGCTACCCATTTGTCGGCCTTTTCAGCAGCTGTCAATTTGTCTTCTTCAGATCTCCCGTATACCAATACTTCACGACATATTCTTGCCAAAGATACCAATTCAGGACTTGGCTCACAGGCTAGAAATATTTTCTTGAAGTAGCGGGGACCGAATTTCACCAGATTCATTTTCACAGGAAGGTTCCTCACCGCCTGGATAGCAGCGACCGTTTCATCTAAGATTAAGTCAATCTCTTGCTGTAGACTTGGTGTAGATGCTAAAATGTCTTCCAGTAGCTCTGGTGATAATGGCTCTTTTAATTGATTCAGAATGGTGTTTAATGTCTGTATTTGAATACTAGTAGTAATGGTAACATGTGGCTCAAATTCCACTCCATCAACAAATAAAGGTTTTAACGAGCTTATAAGTGACTGAAGAGTTCTATATAGATTACTCTCTGGTATTGGCTGAAGCCATAAAGCAATAGCTGTAAGTATTATAATCCAATGTTAGTATACATTCAGCTAGAAACAAAATAACATATTCCAGTTCAATAGCAATACACTACCATCACGTTTTATCATTTCCTATACTCACACATTGTGATTTATTTCAACTCTCGTGAAAAAGATCCAAATGAACCTGGCAAATTCATCGATTTTATCTATTTCAATTGAAGCCTCTCTATATTCTAAGTACGTTGAAATGCTTGAAAAGAAACAATTTATTCTACCTAACCTCAACTGTTATACCCCCGTTTAGTAGTTGTTACCGTATATCATCATATTCGTTTAATAGAAGATCATATTGATAGTGATAGCAGAGCCACTCGTCCCAAAATAGGGGACTTCTATAAACGGAAATCTATTAGCAGTTTAATACATGTCTCATAACAGGGTAGATGGAATCAGCGTATAGGCATGAGGATGAAGGCAGAGACAGAGGAATTAGAGAAAGAAGACAAAATCAATACAACTATCAACGCAACGCAACGCCTTTTAGTGTAGTAGGAACTATTATTTTAGCCTGAATGTTTATATTGTTCACTTTAGATCAACTACGCTCCTCTTGCATAGGACAGAGAAAACAATAGATTGTTTCTTTGTCCTATTTACAAGAGATGATGCGCTATTCTCTATAACTCATAACCATAAAGAGGCGTAGTCTACATACAATTGTTGTCTAACTGGGACTACAGGATCGGGATATCTTGTTTAATCAATTCTCTCCAGACTATAAAATCCATCTCCAGCATTAAATGAAAAAGAAAGAAATGAGCTAAAAATACACTCGTCCGTCCCAACTCCACCATGCCAGAATTGATTAAAATGTAATCACATTCTGGCACCCAAATAGGAAAGACCCTTTAAAGTTTGAATAAGCCCTGTGAGTTCAAAGTTCGATTTGAAATATTGAAGTTCAGCCGAAGTTCAGACGTATCCTAGAGACGATTGTGGAAATCGATATATAAACAACATATGAATGAAAGAAAAATAAAGAAACTTTGTCTATGACTTGTTTCCAATCAAGAACTACCATTAGACTTTTACGCTGAATAAAATATCAAAGTGTATTACTATCCGATGGTTCATATAAAGAACGTCAGAGAGTGCCCGTGCCCGTTCCTGTGCCTGCGCTAACACATATGTACATGTAATTGTGCTATTTCAATCCCAAACCTTATAGAGTTGTTTGTAGGGCAAAACATAAACTCTATTTTTCACTTTCAAGGTGAAGTCACATTGAGATAATGCTATTCGGTATTTTGCTATTATTGAGAAATTATCAACTCGGTCAGATTACTTTTTGGATTACTTATGAAGACGATAGCAACAGTGGTTCACTTCATATTGTGTTGGTAGGCGCAAGCATATACGTGTTCACAGGTTTCAGCGGCAAAAGACCCAACGCTGTTACTGCTCTTTGGTGTCAATAGAGCATATCAATAGCAAAGCTGAAGAGCAGATTTTCATCAATTATGGTTGAATTTCCAGGAAACGATCTTAATAGTTATGAAAACGAATGGTTTTCCAACAAAAAGCTTCACCAATATGTAGAGCTGGTTCAAAATGTTGAATTTCCAGATAAACAACCAGCAACGTCTTGCAAGGGGACTGAACCAGCTATTGAAATCACATGTGGTCCATTATTGAGATTTTTGGCTTCATTGGATGGACCAAATAAGAATCTTTGGCGGGGGACAGCGTTGATTGTTACCAAGGACGATGGGTCTGATTATTCAACTACTCCTAAGTTATCATATAAATCAGGACCGTTTGTGCCTCTCGATTCTAGCGATCCTAATGAAGACTTGTTTGATAGTGGTGAAGTAGAAGCTTTCAAGCTATTTGAAGATTTAGGGTACACGTTTTGGCGTTTTGATTTGCAATTTCTTATGAAGACATTCGAGCAAAAGATTATGTACTGTATTAATAATGATCCCAGCAAGATATTTGATTTTTTCATTGCTTCAGTGCATCAGTCCATGAATGTGATGTGCCATTCATGCAATGGCTTTTCATTGGCTGTAAATACGTCCAATTTCAAAGGTTCCTTATGGTTTGATGTATTGAAAGAGCACATGAGAGTTCCTCTTCATGTAATGCTAGGTGGCGGCGATCAAATTTATTGTGATGCACTAAAACTAGAAGTTCCAAGATTCAAAGAATGGACACACCTTGAATTCACGCCTCATAAGAGGCACAACCAACCTTATGACGACGAATTCAAAGCGCAGGTTGAGAAGTTTTATCTATTTCACTATATGAAATGGTTTGGCCAAGGATTCTGGAAAGGCAAAGCAGGAACAACTTTAAGTAAATTGTTTCCTATTGCTGAAGCTTCAATTCCTTCAATTAATATCTGGGATGATCATGATATAATTGATGGGTTTGGCTCGTATAAGGACAAACTTATGCGAGCACCAGTTTTCTCCGGAATAGGAAAGTCTGCTTACAAGTATTATATGTTGTTTCAGCATCATTCATTACCTGGAAGTTTGGATTCATCACCTTCAGTAGATCCTAGTTGGATAACTGCAAGAACACCGGGACCTTACATGAATGAGTTGTCTAGATCTGTTTATGCAAGACTAGGTAAACGAATGGCTGTAGTTGGCTTGGACTGTCGTACAGAAAGAACACATACTTCAATTTTATACAAAGAAACGTATGAAATAGTGTTCTCACGAATTAGGAGTGAAGTCAAGGCTAATCCTGAAATTCAACATTTGCTATTAATGCTGGGTGTACCGCTGGCATATCCAAGACTGGTTTGGTTGGAACGTTTACTTTCAAGTAGACTTTTATATCCTTTGAAGAAACTTGCTCAAAAAGGTGTGGTCTTAAGTAGTTTAGTTAATGAATTTGATGGAAGTGCTGAAATATTGGATGATCTTGATGATCATTGGTGCGCAAGACACCATAAAAAAGAGAGAAACTGGTTTGTAGGAAAACTACAGCAACTATCGGAAGAATTAGGAATACGTATCACTTTGATCTCTGGTGATGTTCATTTATGTGCTGTTGGGCGATTCTATTCTTGTAAAGAGAAGGCTACATTTAATCCTCGAAATGACCCTCGTTTGATGTTCAACATAGTCACTTCAGCTATAACTAATACACCGCCTGCTAATGGTCTAGCTAAATTATTGCAAAAACGGTCAGGAGTGCATCATTTCAACGAAGAGACTGATGAGGACACTCTAAAAATGTTTACTCTCAACGCCAATGGGACAGAGAGGAAAGTGAATAAATTTCTCAATTCCCGCAACTGGTGTAGTATTATGATGATTGAAGATATCAAGCGGTACGCACCTGCCTCGAATGTGGATGATATGACATTTCATAAACCTGGACCATTGTTCGAGAAAGCCAGCAAGCCAGAAGTAGATGATCCAAATTCTCTACTAGATAGCTTGCGGGGGTTATCTGTGTCCTCTTCTTCATCTACACAGCTCCATCCAGAGAATAATACTGCTGCAGAATCAGAGATTCAAGCTATACATGATCATACTAATCCTCATTATCATCATGAACACAAGATGAAGCATTTGGCTGCCCACTTGGACTCCATACGAAACCATACTCTTGGTAAAAATGTAACTGAAGATGTTGCAACATACGCAGAAAAAGGGTTCCCTTACACTGATGAATCTCTAAGTGTGATTATTCACGTTGAGAAGAATAGAGAAAATGTATCAAGTGCTACAGGAGCTTATGAAGTGATTGTTCCTGATTATGCAAAAGTTGATAAACCTTTGAATGAGAAAAACTGACTTGAAGGAAGTACTTGAAAGCAATCAAAGCAATGAGCATTGAGCAGAAGAGCCATTTGACCACTGATATGTAATAACAGGTCTTCCATTTCTACACCTCTCTGCACCGATAATGACACTATATAGCTATTTAATGTTTTCAGGATCGGCTTTTCACAAGCCACAATACCCCAAGTACCATATAGCTTTTCAATGATCGCTATATAAGCGATTCAAAAGAAAGAAGAGAATTTGTACCATCACGATCTAATGAACAAGAATAACATCTCTCGCCTTTAATGTACTGTAAATGAGAATAGCCTATGCATTGTAAACAGTGAATAAATTTTGTTGCCTATCAAGAAACGAAGGCATCACATCCTTTCTATTCTTCCCGCTTCCGCACACTTAAAAGACCAAGGGATTACAATTGCAGCCAACAAAGAAACCGAAATGTATAGTTGATCGCGTTTATCGAACCCACAATTCAACTATTGAGTGATGTACTTCTCTATCTGTGTGATAAAAGTTTAATCAGCCTTATGTGGCTATTTAAAGAAGGAAAAAACGAGCTACTATCAAACTGCTACCTTTTCGCAGCCCTCCAAAAGGCCCAATAGAACAACCATTGTTGGCATTAAAACGGGAAATTCATCAATTTAAGGACATTCAAGTCAAAGCCAGTACCTGAAAACTGCTTGAAATAAGCTTGACTTTTATYTCCATCTTTATTATTCCGATTATTCCTATCATTARGACAGCAAAAATGTATGAAATAAAAAATGGAATATAAGTCCACTTTTCATGTGCTGAAGGAGGATAAGATGATTCTCAAACTTTACGTATACATCATTTTTCATATTTGATCTCTCAGGTTTTTGAATACTCCATTTCCAGAGATAGTACAGCTGAAGTTTTGAATACCATTGTTATATGCCTGTTAGTTCTATACTCACAGTTTTTTTCGAATCAATATATTCCGATATATTTTCATATATTCTTTTTTAACTGTTAGCAAAGGCACTGTAGGATGGAACCCATTGAATCTCAAACTAAACTTTCAGTATATGAAACGATGCCAAACCTTAAACATTAGGTTTTGGTCGTCTAAACCTTATTCTAACGCTAGTTGCTATTCATATTACAATTTGAGTGTTTTTCAGGAACGTTTACATGAGAAACTTTAAAACTATTTTCCAGAATACCAGAGATGTATATKGATATTCTCCAATTTTATCTCAAAAACTCATTCGCTTTTGAAACCCTAGCTGAAAGTTGTTAAACCCCAAACATCGACACTATTTTTATTTTTTCCGGCATTCAATCTAAAATTTCTTATTCTAAATAATCCAACCGCTGAAATAACATGTTTTTCAAACCTTAAGTTAAACTCTAAACCTTACTACCAAAATGAATCCCGATCTATCATCAAAGACAGCCTATTTCCATCGTTGATGGTGAGATATATGATTTTTGATTATTCAAGATGATCAATATTACCAATCATTGAAAAGGTATTTTAATACTGACAGAAAAGGGAAGTAGAAGTTAAGAAGTTCAGAGTATATATATAAAACTAATAYTCCTGCTTTCTGTTGCACTAATATATGAAATCAACCCTTATTTCTTAGTGATAGGGCTACCTGCTCTATATGTAATTATAAAAGCTTGTCTCCCTTGTCTTGATTTGTCTAGTWATAGAACAAAATAATTATTCCGGCTAACGTATAAACTGGAGTGCAACAAAGTGCAACAGCTTATATGAGTTCAATAGTGAAAGTGAAATTGTGATACAAGAAAAATACAATAGTATATAAGCAAGCAAATCTACCGTCGTTTTTAAGTCGAGRTARTACTTATAAAATTCAAGAAAAAATAATAAGACTGTTCAGTAATGTCAAAAAGCAAAATAGCTTCGTCAGTCATGAAGGCCCTTTGTCTTTTTGGAAACAAAGATCTTCGGTTCCTCACCGATTTTCCAGTGCCTAAGATCAACACTGGAGATGAATTAATCCTCGATGTTGCCTACTGTGGTATCTGTGGATCAGATCTGCATGAGTATTTAGATGGACCTATCTTTAGTCCCAAACCTGGCACAAAGAATCCATTCTCCGGATTATCTTTACCCCAACCAATGGGACACGAATTCTCTGGTATTGTAAGAGAAGTTGGTAATTTAGTTACGAAAGTCAAGCCAGGTGATCATGTTGTATGTACTGCAACAATTGGCTGTGGTGATAAGCATAGGTTTGTGAATTCAATTGATAATTGCAAAGGTTTTGAACCGTGCATTGCCTGTAAAACTGGTAAAGATTATCTATGTGAGAACTTGGGATTTTCTGGATTGGGTGTTGTTGGAGGAGCATTTGCAGAACAAGTCCTAGTCTCTGAATACCACACACACAAGATTCCTGATAGTATACCACTTGACATTGCAGCATTGGTTGAACCGTTATCTGTATCATGGCATGCTGTTTCTAAGACCAATATCAAGCCTGATGAATCAGCTTTAGTTCTAGGTTCAGGGCCTATCGGTTTGGCATGTATTTTAGCTCTTCAAGCCCGAGGTGTTGAAAGAATCATTGTATCTGAACCTAGTAAAGCTAGACGAGAACAAGCATTGAGTCTTGGCGTTAATCCTAAGTATGTTATTGATCCTGTTCAGATTGAAGGTGGTTTAGAAGGAACAATTGAAACAATCAAGAAGATGGGTATCCATGGGCAAGGTGTAAACTATTCACTTGATTGCTCTGGAGTTCCAGCTACATTCACCACTTCAGTTCGTGCATTGGAAGTTGCAGGTACAGCTGTTAATGTAGCCATTTGGCCTAATAAGCCAATTGATGCTTATGTTATGGATTGGACTATGAATGAAAAATGTTGCACAGGTAGTTCCTGCTATGGACCTAAGGATTTCAACGAAGTTATTGAGGCTCTATCAACTGGTAAGATTGATATCGAAAAATGCCGTACTCTGATCACAGGAAAGGCTAATATCAAAGATGGTGTCGAGAAAGGTTTCAATGAGCTTATCAACCATAAGGACAAGAATATCAAAATTTTGTTGACCCCTAAGGAGGTGTAGTTTGAATTCCACTCAACGAATACCTTGATTTTATAAATAGCAATTTATGCTGCAATAGATTTGTATACTTCACTGAGATGACCTATATATATTTGAGTGACATTTTACCGTAAGTACTAGTGTTACACGCTCTTTCACACTTTCGATTGACGGTAAACCTTCTCAAAACATAGAATCGACAGAGAAMTTTGCTATTTACAACTTGTTAGTCCAATTTAAAGCTTTCGGTATTAGTTGCTTTCATGCCCAAMAATTTAACTATTTAATGATTTCGCCAAAAATCATACAAGGACTGCTCCTCATAAGTAAACTAACTCATTTGAGCCTGAACTAAAATTCTTCAGCTACGCTTACAAAACTCCACACTAAACTTTCTTGAGAAACAAAAYATTGCTTGTTCAGCTTCAGCTTACTCACCCCAACTGATCCATACTTTTGTATATAATCACAAAGCGGAATCCTATCAGGCTGCATTCATCATTCATTASTTCACATGATAGAAATGGGCACTCAGATATCTCTATAAATAAATTTGACCAACATAAACATAAACACAGACGCGGGCAAGAGTGTTCTAGATTACATAATCATAAATCAATGAGATTGACCAAAAACATTTTCCGGAAATTCAGCCTGAGTATCCCGGGAGAATTACGGGCCCATAGATATTAAAAAATTTTCGTTTATATGGATAAGTTCTGTTCCTCATACTTTACCACTGCTAATTGTTTCTATTGTACAACTCTTTATGTTGATATATAATTAATCCATTAGAAGATATTTTCAATAGTGAGTAAGTCAAAAATATCTTTGTTTAACTGTCTGAATATTCAAAATGGCCAAAGAGATAACGAAAAAGCATAAAAAGAACAGAGGATCCAGAAGATCTTCTGAAGGTTCTGAGAAGAAGCATAARCTGAGTAAGAGAAAAGCAGAAGAGACACAAGAGGAAGAGAACGATGAAGAGCTGGTAAATGCGCTTGACGAAGACTTTGACAATATTCAAGATATGCTGGAAATTGACCAAGATGTGAAATCTAGTGAGGGAGAAGTAGATGAAGAGGAAGAAGAAGAAGATAATAATGATAATAATGAAGATAGTGAAGATAGTGAACTAGATGAAGAAAATGAGGAAGAGGACAAACCCAGCAACCAAAAGAATGATAAAGATTCACGAGTTGACATAGAAGTGTCAAAAGAACAAGAAAATACATCTGAAAGAGCCACATTGTTCTCGGAATTGAGTCTCTCAGAACCAACTCAAAAAGCTATCCAAGATATGGGTTTTACCAAGATGACAGAGGTTCAGTCTCGAACTATATCTCCTTTGCTTGCTGGCAGAGATGTTTTAGGTGCAGCTAAAACAGGATCGGGAAAAACTCTCGCTTTTTTAATCCCTGCCATTGAAATGCTTTATAGACTAAAATTYAAACCCAGAAATGGTACTGGTGTGATAGTTGTATCACCCACAAGAGAATTAGCCTTACAAATTTTTGGTGTAGCAAGAGAATTGATGGCACATCATAGTCAAACATTAGGTATAGTCATTGGAGGAGCCAACAGACGACAAGAAGCTGATAAATTAACTAAAGGTGTCAATTTAATTATTGCTACACCAGGTAGGCTTTTGGATCATTTACAAAATACACAAGGATTTATCTTCAAGAACCTAAAGGCTTTGGTGATTGATGAAGCAGACAGAATTTTGGAAATTGGTTTCGAAGACGAAATGAGACAAATTATCAAGATCTTGCCATCAGAAAATAGACAATCCATGTTATTTTCTGCTACTCAAACCACTAAAGTTGAAGATTTGGCCAGAATTTCTTTGCGAAAAGGACCATTGTATATTAATGTGGATGAAAAGAAAGATACATCTACTGCTGAAGGTTTAGAGCAAGGATATGTTGTGTGTGATTCTGACAAGAGATTTTTACTTTTATTCTCATTTTTAAAGAGAAACCAGAAGAAAAAGATCATTGTTTTCTTATCTTCATGCAACTGCGTTAAATACTATGGTGAACTATTGAATTATATTGACTTGCCTGTCCTTGATCTTCACGGAAAGCAAAAACAGCAGAAACGAACCAATACCTTCTTTGAATTCTGCAATGCCGATCGAGGAATTCTTATCTGTACTGATGTTGCAGCAAGAGGTCTTGATATTCCAGCTGTTGATTGGATTATTCAATTCGATCCACCAGATGATCCTAGAGATTATATTCATAGAGTTGGTAGAACTGCTAGAGGAACTGCAGGTAAAGGTAAATCTCTTATGTTTTTGTTACCAAGTGAATTGGGATTCTTACGTTATCTCAAAGCTGCCAGAGTTCCTTTGAACGAATATGAGTTTCCAAGTAATAAGATCGCCAATGTTCAATCTCAGCTATCGAAACTAATCATTTCAAACTACTATCTTCAACAGAGTGCTAAAGACGGTTATAGGAGCTATTTGCAAGCCTATGCCAGCCATCATCTGAAAACTGTTTATCAAATTGATAAGTTGGATCTAGTCAAAGTTGCTAAAAGTTTCGGTTTCAGTGTTCCACCAAAAGTGAATATTACAATTGGTTCAAGCGGAAAGAGTAGTAGAGACAAGGACTATGGGAAGAAGAGAAGGAAGATTGAAGGATCAAAGGGAAAGAATTGGTCAAGGTGAGAATGGAGGTTGATAAAATTCAAAGCATTTTAATAGTAATTTCCAATAGTAGTTGATGCATATATATTTTACGGTTAATAAACAACTCAGGGTACTTTATTTGAAATGTGTAAATGTTTTTTATTTAGTAAGATGTGGATTGTCGGTTTGTTCGTATGATTATATGACTGGAACCATTCACGGAGGCAGTTCTATCAGAAGTCRTGATTTGCATTATGCATATACCTAACTTACATGGAACCTACTAGATAAGATCGTACTATCGTAAAACTATTAATATTGATGAATGTTGAATCTCCGTGAAATATCGTGACAAAAAAAATGTTCAGAATGAAAACTAACAAATAGGAAAGTAAAAAGAAAAACATTGCAGTACAGCAAGTACAGCAAGCGACTATCAAAAAATAAAAACTAAGATCGTCCAGAGGAAAACAGAAAAAAACTTAATGATGATAATCCCAATTATGTCCTTAACAAATTAACACATAATGAACCCAAATAGAATGAATGATGAAATATAGCGCAAGAAAATAATGATGAGATAGAAATGTAAAGAAAACTACGATCAAAGATCAGRGCGAACAAAAATACAATTATGAAATAAGATGAATAATGACTAAGAGTGTAGAAAGTCTTGAGAATGAAAGCTATCATCACACATATGAATGTGACTGGACACAAGCTCTCAATAGGAGGAAAGTTGAGTTCCAAACTATTGAATGGATACATTCTCAGATTTCAGATAATGTATGAACATTGATGTTGTRGTTACCGCTTAAGCAAACTGAGGAACTCTTCTCGAGTCTTCTGCATCTCTCTGAATCTACCTAACATACAACTAGTTATAGTGCTACTRCCAGGTTTTTGAACACCACGAGAAACCATGCACATATGAGTAGCTTCAATAACAACAGCAACACCTTGAGGTTGTAAGATTTCACATAGAGCCATAGCGACTTGTTTGGTTAATCTTTCTTGAACTTGTAATCTTCTAGCATACATTTCCGCCAAACGTGCCAACTTGCTTAAGCCTAATACTCTAGAATTAGGTATATAGCCAATGTGAATTTTTCCATAGAAAGGAACCAAGTGGTGCTCACATAAACTGAAGATATCTATGTCTTTTACGATAATCATTTCATCGTGATCTTCTTCAAAGACAGCGTGTTTGATAACATCTCGAATATTATCTTCATAACCTTTGGTGAAGAAAAGCATAGCTCTAGCATATCTTTCAGGAGTTTCTAGTAAACCTTCACGCTCAGGATCTTCACCTAGTTCCGTGAGTAATACTTTCACAGCATCAGCAATTCTACCTTCTCTTGCTGCTGCTTCTTCAGGAGTTGACTCGATCCTCTTGCGTGCTCCAATAGAAGGCCATGATAACCCATCATGATCTATAGGTGGATTTAATGTATATGGAGATGCAGGTCGAGTGTTTAAAGGAGTGCCATAATCAAGAAAAGCTGGTCTTTGACGTGGCCTTGAAGAGCGTGACACAGATGAATGTAAAGCGTTAGTTGGTTTAGGGGATGAAATACCATAAGGATGTGAATGACTGTTTTGATAATAAGATGCAATCTTCTTATTAACAGCCTGCGAAATTGGCGTAGTTGCAGCAGTAGTAGTAGAAGATTCCAATCCTAAATCTTCAACATCTGAAACATCATTATTCTCTTCACTTTCTATTTCTTCTCCAACATCATCAATAGAATCATTGTTACCATTCAAGCTAACGYTCTGCAATCTTTCAATAGCAGCATTGACCTGATCTTCCTGCTCATTGTTTCCTACTCTTCCGCTGAGAATATCGTTTGATGAAACCATCTTTTCAACAAATGTTTCTTTATTTATTTTATGAGTTTYTATTCTTTCTCTTCAATATAAATCGAGCTCTGCTGCCAAAGAATGTTTTTCATTCACTTTTGATTCTTTCACGTATCTTGCCAATTGAAATCCATCAACCAGGGTTGAAAACACCATCAAAAACGCTTCTCTCTTAGACTTGATTCCACGAAAATCAGAAGATAACAGCCAGTAATTCCAGAAAATCAAAGGGCTTCAAATTGATATTAATCAGCAATGAGATACTCAAGTATAATTATTTCTATCATGAATTATTCGTAAAAGAAATGTAATAAATCTGTCTGTCGCMTAAGAAAAAATTTCTGAAATATTGGGGAGGCATCCTCGACTAGGAAATAGTTCCCTGTTTGGGATGAAATATGGTAATATTACAAACATAGGATATACACACCTGATATAAGACACGAAACTCTTTTTGGAGAGGAAATCGTATATATTTCTTCTATACGAATTGATTGATACTGAATAACGAGAGATGATAAACAGAAGTATTTTAGGTCCCTTAGCAGAAAATAAAAAAGTTGAATATGTATTAATTAGCATAATAAATTCCAGATTATTAGGTGGAAAGATGATGCACGGGTTCAAAGTGCTATTAKGCTGTGGATGGGTGGATTTCAGGCTATGTGTTTGATCTGTCATCTTATATCACAATAAGATGATCATACTAGTATAGACAATTGAAAACGCAAAACAGACCGTTGACAATGTCACAATGGTTGGAATAGTACCGTACTTCATAGAACGAAATAGTAACTAGAATATTGAAGAGATAGATAAGTTATCTTTGGCTACCACCKTCTTCTACCTAGGATAGGCCCCCGTCGTACAACAGGACCAATTCTTCCCAAACCACCGCAGATTGGGCAAATACTAGGTCTTAATAGAAGCATGACACGTCCTGTACCTCTGCATCTCCCGCAGATCACACCTCCAATAGGTCTCACTATCCTAGGACCAACTGGTACAACAATGGGTACAGGYGCCACCACTACGGGTGAAGCATGACTCTTGGAAGAAGAGGACCTTTTTGAACGATAATTGGGATCAAATTTCTCGTAGCAGTCATAACAAGGTTTGCCATCTTTCAGTCTTCTACCTGTATTTTGACATTTAGTGCACCAAAAATTAGGCGGGTATGAAAATGGGAGATCGTAATCTTGTAGGTGTTGGTTGTGGGCACTAGGGTGAGAAGGTGGAGGAGTTCTTGCTTCTCCTCTCGGAGGAGGTGGAGGAGCAAGTGTGCTGTTTGCTCGAGACTTTGGTTCAGGACTTGCAGATCTCTCGGGAGGTGGTGCTGAATGTGGTCTGGCTGGATATGGCGGTTGGTGCTCTTCTGTGTACGGTGGTGGCTCTTCTCCGTGGAAATCCTCTTCATATGTGGCCCCAGGGACATTGAGATAGTCACTTTGTCTACTTGATTTAGACATATTAAGTTAAGTGGATATATATTCCTTGTGATGCAATTCAGTTGATTTCAATGAAATTCTTTTCAATTGAGCTTCCCTTGTCGTGTTACTGATTTACAAGACAACCGATACAAGGTTAAAATATAAATATAAAGCTTAGCAGATATAGTGCTCCTCTTCATTAATAGTTAAACCATCAATATARTGATCCATCTTGGAGTATTTATAGGAGAAATATATCCCACAACTGGAGGAGGAATGATTATTATATCAGTTGAAATATTCGAAAGTTATGGGGAATAGAGTCTCAGCCTCTGTTTCTTTGCATTCTCTACTTAATAAGGTTAAGCTTTTATTTTAAGTTTGAGTCAAGTTATGCATGGAAGTTGCATTTTAATTTCAGTTTCTGAATAATGGTGGGTAAGGAAGGAGGAGAAAAATATATGATATTCATTTAATTGATTGCAACWATWGTTGCAATCAACTGTTTGTTAAGTGAGATTTAAGTGTTATTCTGTTTTCCTATGCATTGGAAGAGGATTCGATGGTTCACTTTTTGGAATGAAACTATCACTGGACCAAGTAACTATGAAGTTCTGGATTTCAGAATGTCAGCCTTGCTTTTGTTATCAGAGATRCGAGTGGTTGTTAYTTTCCAATTGAACAGCGACCTCTTTATAAATAATTATTGCTTACTCAACTCAAAATCCGATTCTCTAGTATTGAAGAGCTGGTCTATATGGACTTCTTCGTTTAATATGGTGGATTTCTCGACACAGTGTTGAACACCATAAGTCCTTGTAAATAAAGTTTTCAATGACTACTAATTCGTACATTGAGTTCATAGTGAGSGAACAAAGCCTCTTTCTAGGAAGGAGGACAACATTTTGCCTGATCGGCCACATTCATTTCGAAACTCAATACCAATCCCCTCCACCATTTCACATAACGGAAAACTGGGTTCACTGCSTGCATGCTTTTTCCTTTTTTTTCTTCTCAATTAAGAATAGATGGTTCAAAATTCAAGAGTATGCAGTTATTAYTCATATACTCCCGGAGTTAAAGTTGCCTGCCGATATTCATCTTTCCTGGATCGCATATGATAATGAGAACAATATAATGAGAACAATATACAGCATGATACCTTAGGAGAAATAGAAAAGTATTCCACCAGTACCTGATTAAATACTTCTTTATCCATCATCTAACATAGTAATAAATTTATGAGTTCCTCAATGCTATTATGCGTCTTCATTTCACGAATCATACTTTCTTTGATCACATGACAAACATGTGATTTAATTATCTCCGGTATTTTTGGTAATAGTATTTCGTTRCCAAAAATTCGTCCCTTTTTGAGATACGACATAATCAGAACGAGCCAAGCAAGCATCMAAACATCAATTGATTACTGTAGTGTTCCTATAACGAATCAGCTTACGTAATAATCCTAGCAGTAAGCGTTTGACAGCTATAAGCTCTTTAATATTGAAGTAYTACTACCAGGAGGGAGGTTATTGTTAGATCTTTGTGTTAAGATTTTTGTCATCGGTGGACAGGATGTGGTTATCAGAACGCCAAAGTAAGAAATGAGCTGGATGGTATAATGGGATGATAAGGTGGATCTTGGGAAGTTTGTTGAATAGAAGTAAAATACTAACACAATTCATTTTATTTTACTACTAGAATTTGGTGTCGGCTTCACGGTTGCTGGTATGTCATGAATTTATTTGCTTCCCCAATTGACACGCTCAATGTTCGGCTGGTTGGCTTTTGAAAAGATTCTAACGTGGTTTCCTAGGATGCACATTCCTTTTTTTTGGAATTATTACTTTTTTCGATGGAGCATTATTGGCTTTGGGAAATGTAAGTATATGAAAGTTGTAAAATTAAGTTGATTCTATAATCTGGAAAATTTGGTAAGCGTAGCTAATAGCAAGACTACTGACATACATACTTTCTGATAGCTCGTYTTCATAATTGGTGTCACACTTATTATCGGACCACAGAAAACTGTTGCATTTTTCACCAGGCCATCTAAAATCAGAGGATCAATATGCTTCGTTCTAGGGATCTTTGTTATTCTGCTAAAGCATCCTTTCATAGGGTTTGTTATTGAAAGCGTTGGTATATTATCGTTGTTTGGGTACGTTTTCTATTGGGTTGAGTTAAAGATATTTGAAGTTCTTTAATGGATAGTAATACTAACAAGAAGGTTAATTTTATTTAATTTTGATTGCAGCGATTTCTTTTCTATAATTATAGCGTTCTTGAGATCATTGCCAATCATTGGACCAGTTTTATCAAATCCAGCAATTGCGCCAGTAAGTTTGAATTGGAGACTAAGATTAAGTCTTGAGGAGCTTGTTTACGATAAGGAACATGGGCTGTTGATACTAATTTGGTTTCTAGACTATTGATAGACTTGCTGGTGTTCGTGTACTGCCCGTGTAGTCAAATGATAGTGGTTAAGATATTGAATGGATATAGAAACGGGAGTCGTTATGTTGATGGTGTATTAAATCTGTGCATAAGTAAACAACTTAATTAAAATCGGGAAAGGGCTTATAATAATAATACTTCGATAGCTTTTTATCAATCTTTTGATGTATATTTTCCCTTGATCTCGACTACCTTGCTTTGGTGGTGCTGATTGAAGATTTTGACTACATGATACATGTGACTAGAAATGATTGTGCGTTGTACCTGCATGTGTACTAGACATCAACTTTTGCGATAAAATGAATAGTTGGCTTGAATAATCATTATTAGTCATCGTATTTATGACATTATATGATATGTATTGAATGCCTTTGTTGATAGTCAATTGTGAATAGCCCAAATTCCGGAATTGATAGGATGTTTTTCATACGAATCCTTAGGAATCATCAGGGATCTCAGAGTACTCGAAGCTTCTAAGCCATTGCCGACTTTGTCAGTCGAATAATCAATTGTTATTCTTCCAAAATGCTCTGCTATTTTCATATATAGTTCATTTCTCGTAGTAATAATGATCTTTTCATTATTCTTTCAAAAATATGATCCCATACTCCTCAAATATCGGATAACATAACAATTCTCAATCGGAGATAATACTTTATTCATTTCCATCATAGTCTCCGAAATTCTCTTGCATATTAATCATAAATGTTAAAAAAATTTGTTTACTATGAGAAGCGCTYTTCCCTTCTACTTTACTGCTATTTCTCTATTATCGCGTGAATGTTCTTAGTTACCATCCATGAAATACGAGCTACAACAAGTTGTTAAATTCATTGATTAGACTTCATATTGTATTACAATAGCATAATGAATCGTGCGGAAAGAAGACGTCAAAATAGAAATCACCAAACTACAGGTGAAGTGGGTCTGCCTCAATCATCGGGAATCTCTAAACTGAAGAAGAAGATAAGAGATATCGAAAGACTGTTGAAGAAAAGAGGGGACAAGATGGACGCCGTTGCAAAGCTTGAGAACGAAAGAGCTTTGGCTGCACTTAAGGAAGAAATTTCTAATGCGGAATTAGATAAAAAGGCGAAAGAGCTTGGTAAGAAGTATCATATGGTCAGGTTCTTTGAAAGAAAGAAAGCAGTAAGAGGTATCAAGCAAACCGAAAAGGCTTTGGCAGAGGCAACTTCACAATCTGAGAAGAAAGAACTGGGGGCTAAATTAGAAGAAAAAAAGATTGATCTGGCATATGTGCTGAATTTTCCAAAGTTCGAGAAATATATTTCACTATATCCTGTGCAGAATCAGAATAAAAATGCTACGGAAGACGATGCGACGTCAGAGCAGCAAAAGGTGACTGATGAGAAGAAAAAAGAATTCAGAGAAAAAATGAAGCAAATGATGGCTGACGGTAGATTACCTGTTGCTATTGAGCCTTACTTAGTACAGTCAAAGAAAGGTGAATTATCGAATAGAAGCTCAAATAAAAGTATTGATGATTCCAGCATAAGGAAAGAATATCTACAACAACACAATAAGAAGAACAATGGAGATGAAGATAAAGCAAACGATGATAGTGATGATGGCGCTGAGGAAGGAGATGCAGATGGAGACGATAGTGATTTCTTTGAATAAATGTATTTTCGATTAGAAGAGCTCAAGGCATCATGATTAGGTGTGTAATTGACAATGGTTTGAATTAAGACCGAAAGAACAAGCAATTCAAACGTCAGGAAGATACTACTTCAATTCAGTCATGCAGTTACTGATTTGATTGGTTATTTGTTTGTTTTAGCATTCTAGCATAAGAATGATTTACTCGATTGCCATTCATGACCATCAGAGTGACTGTACTTGTATGAACGATAGAGTCAATCTAATGGTTGGATACAAGGATGAAAGACATAAGATGATAAAAGATAATTCAATTATGCATTACTGATTTACTATGTATAATTAATGATTATGGAATTTTTAGTATTTCTGATCAAATGGTTTAACTCTTATTGGTCGTTTTTTGTTTGTTCTAAATATCTACAGTGGTTAATAGTTGCTATTGCTTGCTGACTTGGTTACTTTCAAGAGCGAACAAAAGAGCAAACAAGAGCAAACAGAAGCAACTATGAAAGATCATCAATTTTCTTATGGATTCAGGGGAAGAAGATTTGAAGTGTACGATCATATCGGATGATGGTATATACTAGTAATGGTATGATATTGTTAGTATACCATGAATAATCATTGCAGCCAAGCCAAACCCTTCTCTTCTCTAACTGAAGGAGAATAATTTATTGGTGGTTGTTACTAGTGTCCTGTTTTTATTCTAGTTCATAATTAACAATGTATATATGGTGCTTGAAGAAGAAGACAGCGGTAGAATTGGTAGACAGAATCCACTTGAGATGAATTGCATTACAGCATGAAGGTTCGATTCCTTTTATAGCATATAATTAACTGAACGTTGACTAATAGGTAAGTCATCTGAATTTGAGTCAGATCTATGTAAGTTCGAATCTTGCCAATTCAAAGCCATGGAATATTATTTAGCGACTCAACAGTAGTTCTAATTCATACTCTAAAAAAAAATCATACTCTGTGTATCTATGACCACAGCAGTTATTACCACTGAAATAATGAAGTCATTCATTCCATAAGATGTACTAGAGTATTTTGAACACATATTTAATACTTCTTCACGATTTTGCATAAAAGCAGAGTAAGATGATTGCCAGTTCAACATTGTGCAATTACTGCTAGTAGTAATAGTATTTCCAAAATAATCTCGTACATCATCTCTTTGAACTTCTACTGCTCAAAAACATTAGACTAGGTTAACGTCAACAGTATAACTTATTTCCATAGCATCGTTTATAAAGAACACTTGAACAGTTTTACCAACAAGTTCAGGAGGAATCAAAAGTTTAGTTGATATTTCTATTGACCGGCCAGCGAATCTAGGACCACATCTTTTGAGCAAATAGACCTCATCATCAATAGTGGAACCAACTATTATGAACCACGATTCCTTCTGAGCTTTTGGGAATTTCGGCGTATACATTTTGAAATCCTTTGACAGTGTTCCCGTGCTATGATGAGTTAATGTACAATGCAATTCTTTACTTGCTTGTCCTGCTGAAGCAGCATCTTTTTTCGTTGATACTGAAACTGAGACTTCACCGGTAGGAAGTGCCTTTACTATTCTGATGAATTCATTACTTGAGCTTCTAGCAACTCTTAGTTTTTTGACTAGTTGTTCTTTTTCACGAGTAGCAAGTGAGCCAATAGAATTCAGCCCAGAAAACAATAACTTATCAAGTCTTTGAGGCTGCTGATTACTATCAAAAACAGTATAAAATTCATCGCTATTTCCTTTCTCTTTCAACCGCACACCAGGCAAGTTTGTCACAGCATCATTCGCAAAAGTAATTCGCTGTTTAATACATCGCATTACCCATACGAACATCAATAACGTACTAAGCATTTGAACGCCAACCTCAGCGCATACATCTATATATGCTTGTAAGATTCTTAGTGCTTGATCAAGAACAGCTAGATTGTCTTGTGCGTAATCAGCAATTGGTAATTCTATTCTACCCATATAAGCCTGTAACAACAAAAATGCTTTCACGTGAGGATCCCACATAAAAGTATTGAATTCTTCCCCTGAATAAGGGACTTCTTGAGATAGTTCAATATTGATCAAATCTTCATTATGACGAGTGGAAAGTTCATCATATTCTGTTGCTTCACATAGAAGCCTCAGACATTCTTTGAACGAGGCTCTAGGTTTTAATTTTTCTAACACATTTCTGATAGTCTTATGAGATAAATAATAGTAACTGGCTATTTTAAGGTAAGGGGTTGGTCTCAAATTGATGTCATCAAGTAAGTTCAAACATGAGGATTCACCTAAAGCATTCAAAGCCTCATCAACCATTGAAACCATATATTGATTGATACCAGCGACAGAGACTTCTTCGATTCCATAATAAGTGGGATTATTATGTAGCCGACGGAACAAGAACGTCCAGGTAAGAAATTCCAATGCCTGTTGTCTAGTTGTAAGTACCCCAGAAGCAATCTCAGCACCTAAATGATCAGCCAACACTTTATGAAGAGATGATTCTACTGGGAATCCAACGTTCAAAAAATGCTTGTAAAACGTCTTCTTGCTTTCCTTTGTATAAACTATAGCGGTACCACTTGTATCAAAAGCTGGTCTGCCAGCACGACCCATCATTTGGAGAATATCTGTTAGCTCCATGTCTTTATAAGCTTCAATTTTCATGTCGAAGAACTGTGTGCCTTTGATTATAACTAAATGGGCTGGGAGGTTGACACCCCAGGCCAAAGTGCTTGTTGCAATCAATATTTGAATTTTGTTGCTAGCAAATAACTGGTGAGAGAGCTTTCGATCGCTTTCTACTAATCCAGCATGATGGAGGCCTATTCCGAACTGCAGTGCTAATTTCAATGTCTCGTCGTCAGCTCTGTTAACAGCTGCTTCTAATTCGTCGTCAGACATATGAAGGAATCTTCTTGGATTCTGTTCCATACCTATAAGATGGATTAGATCCTGTGCAGTCAATCTTGTTTGTCTTCTTGATGCAACGAATATGAGAACCGGTTTATCAGGCGAATGAGACTTTATAGCAAGAAAAGCTGGTTTATTCATTGCTTGCATTAACGGACAGAACGCTAGATTGTCAGGAAATCCATCGATATACATTTGTAGTGGGACAGGCCTGACCGATTGTGAGAAATTAAACAATCCTTCTTTAACGCCCAGCCATCCTGCCATATCTTCAGTGTTGGATACTGCAGTGGAAAGACCTAACAACCGAATATTCCTTCCAATTTTTGTTGACAGGAAATTCATCCGCGATACAATCATTTCTAAAATAGGTCCTCTATCGCTTGCCAACAAATGGATCTCATCCATGATAACCAATGAGACATCCTGAACGAATTTCCTCGATTGCCAATGACGGGAAATGCCATCGAACTTTTCCGGCGTGGTAATAATGATATCAGCTTCTCTCACCAAATGAGCTTCAGGTGAAGAATCACCGGTTAATTCTACTAAATGTCTACCAGTACGAGCAGCAAGGCCAGTACTCCAATCGTCAACTCTTTCTCTAACCAAAGCTTTCATTGGAGCAATATAAACAACTTTCGACCCAGGATACTTTTTAAAAGCTCTCCAAATTGCTAGTTCGGCTACAATTGTTTTACCGGAACCTGTGGGCGATCCAACAAATACATTCCCATCAGTGTTGTATAGAGTATGGAATGCCATGGTCTGCATTGGATTGAAATAGCGGAATTTTGGTTGATATAAGGCTTCAATTTGAGCATCATGCAAAGCAGTTATAGGTAAAGGCTGTAAAGGCAATAATCTGGTGATAATAGGATTGTTATGAGGTCTGATCAAATGCTGAAATGAAACAGCCGTTACTGTTTCTGAACCAATCCAAGTATCCGATAGAACCCGGATATTAACTTGTGGTGGTAGCGGATCAGCCAAAGGGATCATGAAATCCAATGCATGCCTTTGATCGCACCCTGCTTGTCTTCTATTGAGGACAAATTTCTCCACGTGGTAAATTGTGTTGCTCACTGAGTCTTCCGCCCATACCCAAAAGAATAAAGCTGTACCATGAAACCTGACATCCCATTTGAACTCAGGCGTGAGTTCTAAATGAACTCTCAGCACATTCTTGGTGATAGGCAAACATTCTGCTGTAACACCAATAGTTGGAAACCTGTTTACCAAATTAGAGATTTGGCTTGCCAGCTTTCTGTTATGAAACAACTGAGCCAATTCGCCTGTTTCCATATCACGAAGTTTTTCCATGGGAGGGTTTTTGGAGTCCAAAACACGACAAACAGGTTCAGGAAGTTGCTGGAATTGCTTTAACGGATGTTCATGATGCCATAGTCTTCTGTCAATGCTTTGACATAGAATTAACAATAGACGAGAGACAGAACCCCAACGACGACCTAGAGCAATAAGAAACAACGCCCTGACAATCCTAACTGAGTTTTGGGCAACATAATTGGCATCTGATCCTAATGCTGAGTCCTTGATGACAGCTTTTGATAAATACGCTTGCAGTAAAACATTTGTCTTGGTATGAGGTGAATCTACTGTACCAGGAACTTGGCAAGGAGAAGCTGTTTCTAATAATTCTTTCAGTTCTACTTGTTCTTCTTCTCTTGTTTTGATGTTATCGAATTCTCCAGACATACAGATAAGAGCTAAGACATCAGCTTCAGAAGCTAAAGGGTTAAGCAAATGATTGAACACTTCAACAGAATTGTTTAACAAGTAGAAATCAGAAGCTATGCGACCATTGTCCTTTGCTATAAATGTCTCATTGCGCTCATCAAATATAATCATTTGAAGAGAATGGAGTCTCCGGCCAGCGGAAACAACGAGATTTCGACGTCGCTGTAAAAGCAGTGGATCATTTCGTAGTTCATCCCATGATATACCGTATGAAAAAGGATTCTTTCGCATTCTAACATACATATACGTGTACCCCAGCCATTTGATCCCTTCATCTACAGTTGTCACTGTGCCAAGGGAAATTTCAGCATTCAGATTATCAACCATCTTAGCAGCAAATTTACTTTCAATTGGATGTTGCTGCAGAATTGCTGAAATATAATGGCCTAGCTTATCAGCAGATGTACACAGCACACCAGTACCAAATTTTTCGAATTGAGGTCTTCCTGCTCTTCCAAAAATTTGAATCACATCAGAAATTCCCAAATCAACATAACCACCTTGTTTCGCATCGTATATTTGGGTCCCTTTCACGATGACTCCACCAGCGGGAAGATTGACACCCCAAGCCAAAGTAGCCGTGCAAAAGAGAACCTTCAACGCTCCAGAAAGAAACATTTTTTCGGTTAGATTTCTATCTGATCTAGAAAGTCCGGCATGATGGATTCCTAACCCTGATTTGAATAATTCTCTCATGTCTTTATTCCTAGAAGCAGTCATCTCCCGTTCAAACTTGCTATAAGAGCTATTCTCTGAGCAATCGAAAAACTCGGTTTCCGATAGTTCCGCTGCCATATGCATGACTGTTCTAGCTGATTTCACGGTGTCTTTCCGTGAATGAACAAAGACCATCACTTGGAGATCTTGCCGAAGAAGTTCAAGCAGTTTATCATATGAAATCTTATCTAGATTTTCGTTTGCTATTTTACTACCTGCTTTACCTTTCACGCCAACAAATTGTTGTTTCAAAGGAACAGGACGGAAACTTTGGTCAAAGTAAAACATGCCAACTTCACGATTTACTCCTAGAAAATCAGCCACATCTATGAAGTTTGGTAAAGTAGCAGATAGACCTAAAATACGAATCATACTTTGAGAAGATTCCACCTGGCGTAAAGTTCGAGAGACAAGTGTTTCAATAACAGAGCCTCTGTCTTCGTTCAATAAATGGACCTCATCAATAATAAGCAGTTTTACTTTTGATGTCAATTCATTATCCCCAGATGCTTTTCTAGTAACAACATCCCATTTTTCTGGCGTAGTAACTATCATCTGAGTGGCAATTATCTCTTGCTTTGTAAGCTGCATATCACCAGTCAACTCTCTAACATTGATTCCTAGCCAAGAAAGTCTACTAGAGAACTTTTCTACAATTTCAGAAGCCAATGCTTTCAAAGGAGCCACATAGACTATTTTGAATTCATTATATGAAATGTCATAAGCTATTGAGTCAATATCATTAACACCATTATCATCAACAGATTCAATACGCTGGGAAAATCTGTTGATTGTATTCAGAACGGTTAGCATCGCGACGTCTGTTTTACCAGCACCTGTAGGGGCACACACCAACATGTTTTCATTTGTATTATAACCAACAGGGAACACCAAAGATTGCATTCTATTCAGCGACTTATAACCTTTGAAAGTCCTTCGACAAATTGAATCCAACTCTTTGATTTCCACCAATCGTTCATTGATAACAAAATGTTTCCTTTCAGAGGGAGGAATAATAATCTCCTCGTAATTTTCTCCTAAATTACGCTCYGAGTTGGAAGGCAACACATATTTTGTCCCAAATTCTGACAAAACATTACCGGTATCATGAGATCTATAAACATGAGGATATGATGCTTTTGATTCAGCTTTTGGTAGAGGTTTATTTGACTGGGCAAGCTGCCTGTTTCTTAAAGCTCTTCTATCCATTTCAACTTTGGACAGTATAAGAGGATTATGAAGATCATGACTGAATTTCTTGTAATTATGATGCTCGTTAAAACTTGAACTTGAAGTGCCYCCATTATTAGTTGTTGAACTTTGTAAAGTTCTCAGGACGGCTGATTTATGCTCGATCAATTCAGATATTAGGTCGAACTCTTCAAAACCAAGAGTATCAAATAGCAATGTTTGCAACTCCTCGTCCGAAGTAGTAGATTGCAAAATTGACAGAATTGATGTCTTCAGTTCTTGTGGTGATATACCTGCTTTTCCGTCATTGCTGCTTCCTCCTATCCTCTCTATCCTATTAACAAGATTCTTTGCCACACTACTATCACTTCCTGTGTCATATGCTGAACTAGATTCATCTCCACTCGAATTTGATCCATGATTGAACTCTTTTAACAGAACTTCAACAAATGAAAACAATTCATAATATTTGTTCATATCAATGCTATCAACATTGTTAATATTACCTTTTTGTATTTCTAATATAGGCAAATCCTGAAGATGTTCTTCTTTTTTGATCTGTGATGCGCCTTGGATCATCAGATTGGCAGAGGCCAGGTAAGAATCAATATCTACGGCAACCATTATATCTTGCTGAGAAGTAGCCAGTAGATAAGTTACCATTGTCACATTATTTGAATTGCCTTTCAATTTAATTTGCTAATTTTCTATTTTAGTGAAAAGAGAGCAAATGTTTAATCGTACTCTGAAACCAGATCCATCATTTTCAACAGTATCTCAGCCAGTATCGGGTAAGAAGTGCCCAACATGAAGGGGATTAAGGTTTCAGAGTTCTGCATTATACTGCATCTTTCTGCAGAAAAATTGTCCTGTATTACCACGTGATTTAACCGGACGATAATTCAAAGGACAAACTTGCCCACCGAAGAAGAGCACTGACCAGTCCTACTTTTTGTACGTAATCAAATTTACTTGTGTACACTGAAAACATATGCATACATCATGCACAACAAATGCGGCCTGTAAACTATAAATAACAAGATATAATTTATGCATAACTATGCATGCAAGGGCAGTTTGTAAAATACTGCATACTCATGCATATAATTTCATAAACTTAGTTTATTTTCGTGTCTCAATCGATGAAGATAGTACCATATATATAACTAAGACTTGAAACTTGAACTTTCATAAATCAATAAAAAATATTGATCAGAATACTATAATGAATGCTATTGTAAAAAATATGTAGAGGAAATAGAATGAAACATGCCATGTAGTGCCAAATAAGTATCCCTAGCATACGATTATCTTATCCTTTCAGAACATATGTCGATACACATTTTGGTTTTTGTAAACACCTGTAAAATCACTGAAGGTGTAGGCACGAGATATTGAACACTATTCATCGTAATTCAAAGCTTTGCTGAACAGTTAAATGAACTACTTGTGTGTGTTCCCTTTAAAAGGGCTATAGTTGAGCAATACAGTGAACTACTTGCTAGCGCGTTCCTCTGTATATAGAACTTAGCAATTATCTTATATTTCTCTATTGCTTACAATCAACCACTGTTATGCGTAGCCTTGTAATTATTGTAATTGATTATGTATTCTACGATATGTATGAAACATAAGTATAAATAACAATAAGTAGAATAAACGACAAATAGTGCCAAAATAAAATTACTAAGTAGAACTGTAAATTATCAGACGAGGGAATACCCTGGTACTCCAAAATATTGAGCAAACCGAAGGAATTTTACCTGATTGGCCTTATCCATATTTACATGAAGAGTTATTCCAGAAAACTTTAGAATAATCAGGTACATTTAGAGCTAATCTTAACTCAATTGAACTGAAAGTTCTAGGTCCTTTCTTATTAGTTAAGCCATAATCCGTTTTCAATAATAGCTTTAACATACTTCATCTATAGATGCAATCAATCCTAAGACCATTACCTACACCTGAAGGTAGTTGGACTGACATTGCTCTTGATCTTCTCTCTGGGATCCCCACAAGTGATACTAGATTTGATCAAGTGTTAGTCATTGTTCATAGACTAACGGATATGTGATAAGAATTCACGGAGTCTCTCAAAGAATGATTAGTGGTAGAGATAAATTATTTGTTTCAAGAACTTGGAAGTCCATATTCAAAAAGGTGGGTGTATTTTTTTAAAATTCCACCCATTCAATATTCCACTATGGCACTTCCTCAAACAGATGGTCAAGCGGAACGTGTAAACAGAGTGTAAGAGGAACTATTGAGAGGTTTTGTTCAGTAACAACCAAAACAATGGGATTAGTTACTACCATTACTTGAATTCGCTTGTAACAACACACAGCTCCTCTTCCAGATCGTGATTACAAACAATACAAGTATGGACAATTTATGGCTACGGAACAGTCAAATATAATGGATAATATTAAAAACACTGTTGCCGATACTCAACAACTCATGTTTTATTATGCTAATCAAGGAAGATCTATACAAGAATACGAAGAAGGAGATGAAGTTCTCAAATAGAGACTATTACAACCGAGGAGGTCCGAAACAAAAATTGAGATACCTAGCGTATGGCCTTTCATAAGAGCGAAGAAATTAGGACCTAATGCTCATAAATTATATATTGATGGAAAATTATCACAAACTTTTAACGTTAGAACGTTAAGACCTTATTGACCRACAACTACAGACTTTTATCACGGCGACATCTGTGGAACAATATCCTTATTACAGCGAGTATATGAAAGAATAATTAAGGTTCGTCCCTGGAAACAAGTGCATTGTTCAATGGAAAGATGCAGGTCCATTAGACAGAACAATAGTTCCAATAACAATTCTACAGGAAAGATTATCGAAATAAAAATTGATAGATTTGAAGTCAAAATATAAGCACGCACATTTCAATAGACCTAAATCAGAATTATTGCCTGAAAATCTAGAAGTATAACACGAACTAGGTCGTTCTTTTGATAGAATGGGGGAGATTGAAGACAATCGTAATAAAGCTTTTAACTCGAACTTTATCAATAATATTTTAAGTTCATACTTATTTAGGATGAACAGGAAGATACATGAAGTTACATATAAATGGATTATGTGATCAGTTATTGGCTACAATATTAGGTTAAGGTTGAACCTACGTGCATGAAAAGTTATAAAGTCTAAATGATAGAAAAAAGATACTCAAATGTGATTGAAGATATGATGATTATTATATAAGAAGAAAGAGAGAGGATAATAACACAAGAGCAGTGTCTGTGGCTAGAGAAAGATTTATAGTATTCTATAGATCATAATAGCACAAAGAAGAAAGTGTTTAAATAGGAGGAAGTAGCTGTAAAGCGACTGCAAAGCTCTCTTCTACAGTTTATATAGCTCAAAAGACTAATATAGAAACTATGGCTTTTATGTTATATTCTGTATACATAATTACTTAATAAACTTAGAATTATTAAGGACAACGCCTCCTACTTAATACAACCTACGCCATACAGCAGACCCTATCTTCTCCAGAATGCAGTTTTTGGCTAAATGCAGTTCAGAAAGAACTTGATGCATTTGACCAAAACACCCTCAGACACGTTAAATAAATCTACAAGTATGTAGATAGCAACATATCAATTGATACAAAATGGGTTTTAATGAAAAATCAAATGGTACATACAAAGCTCGCCTTATAGTGATCAACAATCTCCGGACAAATATACCAAAGTATTTTAGCCCAACATTGCGACAAGAATTTTTATGTCTGATGTGTTTGTTATCTAGCTAGCTGTACAGAAACTTCAACCAATTGCCCAACGTGATGTATCTAAGTCATAATTGAATGCAGACTTACAAGGAGATATCTATATTTAAGGCCCCACAGGATTAAAATATCATGGTGGAACAATGAAACTACAAAATGACTGACTTTCCATCTTTCACGTCAACTATATTAACGGACAGTACAACTATTTGACAGAACCACATTAGCAAATAATATAAAGAATTCGGAAGACACTATTGGAAACTTACGGAAAAGATTCCCGTCAAAGTTCATTGCACCTACGGTTCCTAAAATGAAGAAAAGAGGAGTTTGGACCAGAGGAATTTTGAGCACTACAATTTGCGAAATCTACAAATCTAACAGTCTTGTCAAAGCTATATTCACTAAGGAGAAATTTATAAAAAAATATTGTGAAACATATAATATCTCCTTCTACTAAATACATGACACCTTTAAGCCCACATTTTTATTTTAATCCGGCAGAAAATCCATTAGAAATAACGGAAACTATATACTATAAGCGTAACAATTTAATACATAAACAYATCGATATGTTAGTCCTCTACGACAAGTCCAGATATTGCATTGCATACAGTCAAACATCCTGCAAGACTCATCGAAGATCCACAGGACATAATAACGTTACAAGCTCACCATTTATTAGGTTATACACTTTCAACTGCACATTATGGATTGAAGTTTACATGTTCTGGGAAGCCGGAGATTATATTATATAACATCAGCTCTTAGTCCAAACTGAGGAATCCGAACTACTATATACTTACAAAGACGCTGACTAGAGTGAGTATCAAACTTCGGCTATTGGATCAAATGAAGCCATATGGCTGCAGAAGTATAGATTTACGTGCAAAATGTGTATAGGAATAAAATTATATTGTGATAATACATCGACTATGAAATTTGTGTTAAGTGATCAATTCCATCGTAACAAACACTTGGATATTAGATTGAAGGTTGTAAGAGATAGAGAACAATCTAAACAAATGGACCAAGAGCACATCTCATCGGCTCAGCAATTAGCTGATATGCTTACAAAACTASTAGACCCTAAAATCCTAAGAACCTGCTCGGATTGATTGAAGTTCTTCAGAATACTAATTAACAAACACGGTGATAATGTCAGACTCATTGATCCAGAAATTTAAGCTTTGTCAGCGGTTAGAAGATATAAAAGTTGGTTCACAAAAAAAAGAGAAAAGTGTCCGACAAGTCGAGTGAGACAAATAAGACAAATGCAACAAAATCTCCAGAAAGCCAGACCAAGCCTAACGTTCCCGACAGAAAGACCTGACTGAGTATCGACAAAAACAAAAAAAATAGATGAATCTGTATCATAATAATAATGCCCAATTTGCCATTTATAGTTTGTATATCTAGCACATCTTTTTATATCTAGTTTAYCCACAAAGAGAAATTAGAATTCAAAATTGAAATTCAGAAAGCAAAAAAGAGGCCAAAAAGGTAAATAGAGGGAAGAAGAAAAAAAATAAAAAAGATTGCAGCACCTGAGTTTCGCGTATGGTCTCCCACTACACTACTCGGTCAGGCTC